>BQNB010010450.1:0-81001 GCA_026074375.1 Tanacetum coccineum | reverse complement strand
CTAAATGTTAAACCTAATTTCACCAAAAGTCCCTAAACCATAACACCGTAATCTCCTTATAATAAAGAGATAACGGTTATTATCCCTTTATAACACAACCTTATAACCAAGCCCAAATCCCCAGCCCAATTCCATTTTCTATAAAACTCGAGCCCAAGTCAACAAGCACACCTAGGTCAAACAAAGATATAAAAAGAAAAATGGCGCGAGAATTCGTTTTTACTATTCATCATCCCTTTCAGTTTAACCTCCCGTCAAAATCAAAGGGGTAATTAAAATTGATGATGTGGCTCTATGATTCGAGTACCAAGGTACGATGTGGCAGAGTTAGATGACACAAAAAGCCTCTCATTGGCCAAGACACCACAAGAAGGGACACGCGGATATATGAAAGAAGCACACCAATGATTGGATTTTTACACTAAAACTAGTGCAAAAGAAACACACAAGGTCTGACACACGGAATGCCACGTTGGCAATCCGTGTGCTCATCATATCAATCCAACGGACCATAAATGAGATCAAAGGATTAAGGGCTAAGATCATGGATAAGAGGAGCAGGCTAGACTCCTAGAAGCTTCACTCCAAGGCTATAAATAGAGAGCAAGCCTCACACACACAGCATCTTCTTTTTCCAGTTTTTAATAGTAGCTTAATTTAGTTTTAGCTAATGTAATTTTAAAAATTTAGTTTTTTAGCTTATTGTAATCTTCATTTCCAAAGTATTGTAATTAGTTTTGAGTTAATGAAATTTTAGTTTTAATTTGCAAAATCTATTGTTACTTATTAAGCTCATTAAATTCCAAAAGCTTTTATTAACTGTTTCATGAAGCTCTGTTTAAATTTAAGCTACTAAAAGCTCATCAACAAGTTCATTAAAAGCCTTATCATCCCTTGGAATTGGATGGCTGCTGGATGATAAGACTTGGTAATAGTCCTTGAAGGTCAAGGGTTAGGATAGAATAGGACTTGATTTGGCTTACAGCTATAAGCTATAAGCTGTCTGCATAAGCTCTATTTGAGCATATAATCCCTGTTCAGCTGGGATTTCAGGTTCCATTTCCTTTTATTTTTCTGTCTTCAATAATATAGCTTAATTCTGTCTTTGCTTATTGCTTATTTAATTTGCTTATTGAGTGCTTATCTGTTGTTCAATGCTGCTTAATATTGGTTATTTAGCTTATTTATTATCTGGTTGTTAAGTTTTAGTCATAAAACTCTTATTCAAAAAGCTTAAAATGATAGTTGAGGAAATAAGGGGGTGTTTGGCACAGCAGTACTAACTAAGAGTTAGTACTGCTTGTGGCCTTTTGGTCTTTTTGTGGAGAACTTAAACTTCATAACTAAGTTTCTTTGAACTGGATTTGTAAGCTAGGTTAGGGATTATTCAAGTTTTCATAGGATTGTTTCATATCTGCTAGTTTAGTCTCATATAGGTAATCATTTTTAGCTTAAGTGCTTCTTAGTTGTTCTAATTGCATCAAAAGTTTTAAAAAGTTGTGTTTTCAAGTAGTTTATCAAGTATTTTAGTCTGCATTCCAGGTTTTAAGTTTTAATTAGTGCTAGTGCAAGTTGCATTAGCAGTGTTAAAAAGACAAAAAGTCTTTTTCAAGTCTAGTTTTCACATATTAAAAGTAATTCTTAGATTTTGATTTTTAGTATGCTTATAGATCTAGGGTCAGTGTCAATCTGATTCAACTTAGTTTTCAAAAAGTAGCTTATTTAGTTATCTGTTTTTAGCCTTTAAATTCAGCATTTTTCATTTTCAAAACTTAAAGTAATTCAGTGTGTTCTGAATAAGTGGTCTATTTTCAAAGTGCTTTTTCAATAAGCAAAAAGTTTTCAAAGTTCTTTTCAAAAGTAGATTTGAGTAGCTTGTAGGATAAGCTGAAAGTAGGTACAAGTCATTTTGCTTAAAAACCTAATTTGCTAGCTTAAATTTAAGCTCAAAGTTGCCTCAAGAGGCTGTTTGGTTTAAGGTTTTCATTAAGAGCTTATTTTGATTTCAGTTATGTTCTTGCATTTGTGCTTATTTTTGTTCTTATTTGCTTATTAGACATAGCTTATTGTCTATCTCATCTTTATTTAAGTTTTCATTTGCTTCTTAGTGCTTATATTGCCTAAACATTTAGTTTTTTTTAATGGTATAGTTTTTAGAATATCTGTCTTTAACTGCTTATTTGTGGGCTTATTTTAGGTTTATAAAAACGGTTGTTTTACAAAAGTTTCTTATTTTTAAGAGTTTTAAAAAGTTATAAAAAAATGAAAAAAATTAAAACACTTGGGAAAGTAGAAAGCCCCGGGTGAGCAAGGCTCGAACCCGGGACCTCTACCACCAAGTGTTTTATCCCCCCCACACACAACCATCATGCTACAATAGCTCATCCGTTATAACTTTGCATTATCTATCTTTTATACACGTTTTAGGCATTATAGTATAATAAGCTGTTTTAGCTTATTTCGCAGCTTATTCGATAAGTTGTGTTCCCGGGCTTATTTTTCCTAGATTCCTCTTAGTTCAAGCTACTTTTTATAATTTTTTCAGAATTTTTATAATTAGTTTAGTATTTTTAAACATTTATTTTTATTAAAAACTTTAAAAATTCATAAAAAATAGAAAAATAAAAAAAATATTTTAAAAAAAAATTAAAATTTTCTTTTATCATATAGTTTCTAGGAAAATTATTTTTGCTTCCGTAGGGTTAAAATTGCAAAATTTCAATTTTTAAAGAACGGGATTCGTTTCCGTTCACGTATTTTTGTGTTTTTAAGTTCAATTCAACTCCGTTTTTGTTCTAGTTTTCTTTAAACTTACTTTTTAGTCAATTAGAGTCTATTAAAAGTGAAAAATTCATTTTAGGTTTAATTTTGGAAATTTAGGGTTTTTAATCACCGTTTAGGATTCCCGTTTTGCGTTTTTAGTTAAAGTTTAATTTCCCGTTATTAAAGTTAAGTTTAATTGTCCTTTAATTTGCTCACTTTTAGGATTTTAGAAAACAAATCATCTTTGAACCAATTCAAATGGAGGAATACGACCCGGTAATCGCTTACCGGTAAATATACGTATTATTATATATATTTGTGAGAATTTACCTTACTACTTTTGTAATCAAGGGTAGTTTGGTAATTTTTTATACTTATATTATTATACGTGTATAAAACTTTACACATCAAAGAGGTCGAGGGAATCAAGGAGGTCAAGTATGGTGAGTTTGGAAGATCTTTTCCAAACAATGGTGGAAGCGAAGCTAGATATCGTGTGGGTTCACTGAGATACTACACGCGTATGGATAACCGCCCACCTTTTGGAGAGAAAAAACCAAGCCTTGAAGAAATAATAAACAAGCATATTGAGGAGTCAACGAAGAGAAGAACTGAAACTGAAGAATAGATGAGGAAGCTTCAGGAGAACACGGATATGAACATAAGGAACCAAAATGCCGCACTCAAGAACTTGGAAACACAAAATGAACAATTAACAAAGGATTTCCAAGCGAAGGCTGTTAAAGATGCGCCTAGCACCTCTATCCTAATTGGTCATTGAAAGGAAATATTTGCTGACAATGGGGCCCCGAGTGTTGGTTCTTGTTCTAATTATAATAACAAACTCCTTGGATTATCTTTATATCTAATTGTAATGTGAAGGAAATTGAAAAGGAAAATGGAGGATCATTAAGAGTTTTTCCATGCCAACTACCTCCAAAAGAATTAAATCCATGAAGTTTTACTCTTTCATGCACTATTGATAATTTAAATATGTATGCATTGGCAGATATAGGTGCTAGTGTTAACATCATGCCATACCCCATGTTTAAAAATTTTAAATTAACTAGTATTAAGGTGTAGGACCATTATTCGTATCAAGTTGATCAATTGATGTTATTTTGGTATCGGGTGGTCGACTAGAAAACCAGCCGACCACCACCAAGGTGGTGGTGGTGAAAGACTTAGAGAGAGAGAGTAAAGGGAATATGTGTGTGTTTATTAAAGAAAGAAAGGAGGTTGCACATACTAAACAAAATCCTCATCCCTCCTTGGAAGTAAGGAAGGGGTATTTATTGCCAAGACACGATCTAACTTAATACATTTGACAATTCTAGTCCTTGCATTTCCAACATAAGATAACTAATATAATTCCGTAAATGTCGCTCACATATTAAGGCTAACAATCTTTTCCTAATGTAGAGACATACAGAATTACTTACAATGTTCATTACAAGTACAAATACAAAAAGATAAAGAACTTTCAAGCTGCTTCCAATTCTGAGTTGACTTCTTTGTATTCTAGTCTTCGAACATGTACCCCAGCTTGAATTTTCTTTGTCTTTTCTTGTTGTTGGAACAATGTAATAAGCATGAACTAGATTACCTTTCCCTAATAATTCATAATGCATGGCTTGAAAAGCTTTCTTCATACACTTCTTTTTGACGAAGTTTCTGAATCAGCTTCCCCTCAAACCAATAACCATTACCTTGAGCAGATTTAAAACTTTGATGTAGCTCGAACGATCTTCTAACTTCGACATTTAAAGTGCACAACGGAACATGCAAGAAACATGCAGATTCGAAACTTTGCTCTTGGTGATTATCCGTTCGGGGAAACATGCAAGAAATCAGCAGCACATCTACTTACGATTGCATAATACTGCACAATAACCCACGAAAGTAGAAACTAAAAATCCCAGCATCAGGCTTTGTTTGTTTTTTCCCAAATAATCACTTCTTACCTCTTCTCACATCTTTTGTCTGCAGGCGGGCAGACCTTTTTTGTTTGTTTTTTTTTCAGAGAAAAGTGATAAAAACACTTCTAACCTCTTCAAACATTCAGACCAAAACTTTTACTTCTTACATTTTCTTCTAACACAAACCCTATCACACCCACCTCCAATCAAGTACGTGGTGGCATCAAATTTTAAATTTATGTTATATTGATGTGAAAAAAAAATATGAAAAAAAACTAGATCTAAAAATGTTGGTTGAAGATAGCAAATGAAAAAGACGATATTAACAATGGAGAGAGAATTTGTAAAAATAAAAAAGTAGGCTTTTATTATTGTGTAGGGTCTTTCGTGGTGTCAAACACGTGACCATTAGAAGTAAAAAAGTCTTTCAATAAAAGTTTTCGTAATTAAATTTTCTATTGTCTCTTTAAAATAAAACTTTCAATACTTTGCGGTAAAACTTCAATTCTTTTTAATTGTCAATATCGTAGAGTATTTATTAGTTATAAGTCTCGCATGTGATTTACGTATGGATAAAATTTTTAAAAAATCAGTTTAATATACGGGTTAAGAATATACGCACAATTATTAGTTATAAAACTTTTTTTAAAGGGCTAATCATTTTAGAAATCATTATATTCTACCCAATTTACGTTTCTAATTTATACCGAAAAAAATGTTTTTTTAGTACAAAATACTTCATTTTTTGTTCTTCTATGGATATTATATGACGATTTTGCCCTTCCAAATTTTAAAACTCCTATTATCCATGAGTGGCAAAAATGTCACAAAATGTAGCATTTCGTGCTTTCAGGTCATTTTACGACGTCATTTATTTCACTATTTGTTTTTAGTCTTGTATGCGTTTACTTTTAATTCTTATAATATAGTTAAATCGCTTAAGCTAAAAATTATCTTTTAGCGTAAGCGGGCATCAAACAAATTAAAGTTTACGTCATGCAAGCAATATATTATTTTTACGAAAGTAATAATTAACTTTGCATATTTTATTTTTATTGATTACGTAAAGTGTTTACGTTTCGCGATAAAATACATTTAGTCATTCACGGAACCACCAAAATTTATCCACGCTTCAACAAATACCCATTTTTATACCCAATACTCAAAGTGTTATAAAACTTTACCCGCTTATCTCCTCTTTTGCCGTCCCACACTTAAAGGAAACAAGAGTTTTAAACTTCAAACCTTATCACTAGTATCATGTATACTTTCACAATTCAAACTAACCAATTTATGCAACATTTACTAGCACTTATCATAAGATATCAAGGCAATATTTTGTGTCCTTTCTCTCCTTGAATTTCGGCAGCCAATGGAACAAATGAGCCCACAAAAATCAACCTAATATATCAACTCCTACGCAAGTACTTAATTAGACATCTTTCCTTGAAAACCTCATGATCCATGCGTCCCCCCCCATTCTTGCTAAGTCTTGCACTATCAATAGTGTAGTTGACCAATACTTAGTATATATAGGGAGTGCATACAAGTTCTTTCTCATTTACTTCACTAGAAACTTAACACAATTCCCTCTTGTACAACCATAGAAGTTATCTAAGGTGTTGGTTATATATTGAAAGCTTGAGTATATTTTTGACAAGGTTTAAACAAGAAGGTTAAGGTTTCCATCTAGGGTTTCGATTTGGATTTGGTTATATTTGGAGTCTTGGTTTTCTTTCATCATTTTGCTCATACTTAAGGTCATCTAAACTCTTTGCTTTTTCATATACATGTTTGCATACTTGTTTTATTTATCACCACCTAGTTTGTTCATGTGTTTACAAAGTAAAATGGATATGTACATATACATAATAGCACACGAAACTATGTGTCTTCATGATGAAAAGATGCTTAAGAATACCAAGAACACATTACTATATGTATGGTTAAACTTATAAAGAATCATGGAAAGGGTTACTTGTTTGAAAGTTTACTATAAAGTTGATATATCTTACTATAATAACACCACTTGGACAAATGATGGACAAACTCTAGAGGACCCTAAATATGTATGACACACGGTATTAAGTGGATTATAAAGCTTGTACAAAGATAACCAAGTAACAAGTCCATAAAACTCATTTTATAAACCCTAACTATATGCGAACTGTTTTTGATGTTCCCGTATAAATTCGAGATTTATAAAAATGTAAAGGCTACTTGATCTTGTAGTACTCTTAAAAACAATTCCAAATATGTAAAGAACTCGCAAAACCGATTTATAACGAAGAAGTTATGCTAGTTACAAGATTCAGATATTAAATGACTAAAAGTGTTTTTATAAAACTTATTTTGAATTACTGATTTTGACACAGCCATTTATAATAACAATGGATATTTTATAAACATAGTTCACCTCGTCACGAATCCTTGCATATAAATAAACGCTAAAAACGAAGTTAAAACGAGTAAGATACGACGTTTCAAAGATTCGACATTATATACATGAAAGCTGTGAAAACTGTGCGTTTTCCAGCAGCTGATGAAACTGCGTTTTTGAGGGCCTTCGGGTCCGATTGAGTCGAAGTATAAAGCTACAAAGTCATTCGGAACGACATTTTACATACACCAGCCGATTTTCATAATTTTTGAATGTATAGTTTGTAAACTAGACACTTTTCCTGACATGAATAGTGTTTGTTCGTTTTTTATAAAAATTTACGAAACATTTTGGAATCACTTATATAATATCTATACAATTTTTAACATTATAAATATTATTTTACACGACGATTGAACTAATTATACGGTAACATTATATAAGTAATAAAAACATTAAATCGAGTGTTTTGGCGAATAATTAAATTATTGGACAAGTATACTATTTTACAAAAACAAATACGTAGACATTTAATTTTCAAGATAAAAATTAATATTGTTTAATTTTATAAATTAAATAAAGAGTTTAGGTGGTGATGTAACGCTATAACTTGTGATGCTGCATTATATTAGATACATTATACTCATACGACCTATATTTAATTAGGTTGCATTCGGTCTACGTGACGTGTTTACTTATTTGATATTCTCTATCCGTTCATTCACTCAAGGTGAGTTCATAGTCTCGCATTTCAATCTTTTCAATGTTTTATAAACCCGCGAGGGGAATACATGCTCGTTTACAAACTTGTATATTTTACTACAGTACAATTACCTTTCAATACTTTGTGAGTTCATAGCCCCACCTTTTCTCTTTTAATGATTTTCTTAAACTGTTTTCGGGGTGAGAATACGTGCTCGTTTTACTACATAAACTTATTGATTTCTATACGTAAGCGTTACATGATTATTTTTACTAAGTTTGATTTGTTTACTACATGATTTGAGATCGTGAATACCTATATTTGAAACCGTGAATTTTAGACGTGATTGTTTTACTACGGACACAAGTGTTTTCTAAATTGTATGCTATCCAGATTACTGCCTGAATATTATTGCCTAAGTAGTCACTATATTGCCACTTAAGTCCCTACTTGAATCTTGTGGTTCACTCTTTTACTGATAAACCTATGAATTCACTCAACCATTGTGTTAGACTTTTAGCATGTTTAATTTCAGGTCCTAAGGTATGAAGTTTGGATGGGAGCTGCGGGGATATCGTAAAGATGGATTTTGTGTTTTCTTTAAATTCGATGCACTCTTTAACTTTTGAAAACATATGTCATCTTTTGAAATCTTAAAGTTTTTGTGTTACAAATGTATGTTGAAGGTTTATGATGCTTTTAAACATGTGGGACCTAATGTGAAAACTTTGATATTTTACAATGCATCAAATGTTACTTATTTAAAAACGTCTCTTTGAGGTCATTTCCTTAAATCATGTTTGTTGTACTAAATTGACGTGGCCACCCCATTTTACCATTTCCGTTCATCCGCTGCTAACTAGATTTTTTGGGTGTTACAGATTGGTATCAAGAGCCAAGGTTATAGGAAACTGTGTCATTTTCAAAACCTAGTCTGTAACCAAAATTTTTAAAGATTTTCTTTTCTTTCATTTTCAAAATGCAGAATCCTTCATCGCTTATCTGATATCCGCGCGCGTATTCCCTGATCCTTACTTACTTTTCCAATTATCATTATTGTATTATATAATTTTATATATAATACTTGGGTTAATTTTCGATCCCTTACGTCTATCTTCTAGCTGATCATTAACTATTGTATGATATTCATTCCAATCGAGTCGATTGATATAAATATTGACATTCTAATTAATGATGTTTATTTATAAAAGCATCACCGTTTATATTATAAAAAAATTAACTTTATAATTGTTTAAAATAACTATCATTGTGAAATTTAATCTTGTGGCTATGTAGATTCATTATAGAATTGCATACTGTATTGATGATAAATTCATGAGTATTATAATATTCTTATATCTTATTTTCTCTATTATCATGTACCTCGACTCAACGTGCTCTTATAAATTCTTAACTAATTTTGTACTCGTATTGTTGACATAATAATGCCGCCTAGAAGATTGAAGAAGAAATATGTTAAGAGGTTAGTGGAAAAACGTGTGGCTAAAGCTATTAAAGAATACAAAAAGTCTAGGGCTAATTTAGATAATGCCGGAAGTTCAAGAGGAAACACTGGGAATGCTGGAGGAACTATAAATGTACAGGGTTGTTCGCACAAGACTTTTATGAATGGAAAGCCTCACTCTTTTAATGGAACGGATGGTGTTGTTGGTTTAAGGCGTTGGATAGAGAAGGTGGAGCAAGTTTGAAATTTGCAATTGTTCCGAAGAAGATAAAGTTATGTTTGATGCTAGTACTTTCGAGGGTCGTGCGTTAACATAGTGGAATGGGAATGTGCACACCCTAAGGCTCCTCAATGGTAACCGTATTCCCTGGACAAAATTCAAGACGATAATGACTACGGAATACTGCCTAGAAACCGAAATCCAAAAGATTGAACAAGAACTTTGGACTCTGACTCTAAAAGGAGATGATATCGAGGCTTACAGCAATCGCTTCCACGAACTGGTTTTGATGTGTTCTGAATTGGTGTCCACTGAAAAGAAGAAGATTGGAAAGTACATTCGTGGGTTTCCTAAAAAAATCAAAAGAAATATCACTTCTTCAAAGCCTGCAACTCTGCATGATGCCATCAACATGGCCCGTGAACTGGCCGAGCAAGCAGTTCAGGGTAGGGCTGCTAGAATTGGTAAAAGCAATAAAAGGAAATGGGAAGACCACCAAAGAAACATCAACAACAATAACCCCAACAACAATAACAACAACAACCGCAACCGAAACAACAACCATCACCAATAACAAAACAGGAGGTAGGAAACTGCCAGGGCCTATGCTGCAGCCCCAACTGAGGGTAGGGGTTATGCTGGGAATCTACCAAGGTGCAACCGTTGCAACTCTCACCACAATAGACAATGCCCTCCAAAGTGTCGGAGGTGCCAAAGAACTGGTCATCAGAAGAAAGACTGCAGAGCTAAGGTTCCAAGTGCAGGAGTTACCCCCTTTCAAGATGTGACTTGTTATGGATGCGGTGAAAAAGGACATTACAAGGACAAGTGTCCAAAAGGAAGGAACCAGCAGAATGAGGGAGCTCGTAGGAGGGCTTACGTGGTGGTTGAAAATCCGCAGCAGAATCCAAATGTGGTCACGGGTACGTTTCTTCTTAATGATCACTACGCTTGTATCCTCTTTGATTTTGGTGCTGAGAAGAGTTTTGTATCTTCTGTGTTTACACCTTTTATTGATATTGCCCCAACCGCTTTAAATACTAATTATGAAGTAGAGTTAGCAGATGGAAAGGTGGTTAGTACCAACACTGTTTTACAAGGTTTTACCTTAGCTTTGTATAACCATTATTTCAAAATTGACCTACTCCCGACCTGACTAGGAAGTTTCGATGTCATTGTTGGCATGGATTGGTTATCATACCACCGAGCTGTCATAGATTGTTATGAAAAGATTGTCCGTATTCTTGAAGTCCAAGGCGAGAGGCCGGAAAAGGATCCTGGATCACTTGCATGTATTAAGGGTGATGAGAAGAAGCTTGATGACATATGTGTTGTCCGAGAGTTCCCTGCGGTATTTCCAGATGATCTTTTAGGTTTACCTCCTATGCGAGAGATAGAATTTCACATCGATCTGATCCCAGGCGCGTAGCCAGTTGTGAAATCGCCATACGGATTAGCCCCTTCAAAAATGTTAGAATTGTCAAACCAGCTCAAAGAACTTCAAGAAAAGGGTTTTATTTGACCAAGTCACTCACCATAGGGAGCACCCGTGCTTTTTGTCAAGAAGAAAGACGGTGCGATGAGAATGTGTATTGACTATAGAGAATTAAATAAGTTGACTATAAGGAACCGCTATCCTCTCCCCAGAATTGATGACTTGTTTGACCAATTACAAGGTGCGTGTTATTTCTCCAAGATAGATCTTCGTTCAGGATATCATCAGTTAAGAGTTCGAGAGGAAGATATACCGAAGACCGCGTTTAGAACCCGATATAGGCATTTTGAATTCACAGTCATGCCGTTTGGGCTGACAAACGCACCAGCAATATTTATGGACTTAATGAACCGCGTCTGCAAGCCGTATTTGGACAAATTCGTAATTGTGTTCATTGACGACATCTTAATCTACTCAAAGTCAAAAGAAGAACATGAAGTCCACCTGAAGATGATTTTAGACTTACTCAAGAAGGAGAAGTTATACGCCAAATTTTCAAAGTGCGAATTTTGGTTGAAAGAAGTCCAGTTCCTAGGACATGTGGTCAACCGTGACGGTATCTACGTGGATCCTAGCAAGGTTGAGTCAGTCAAGAACTGGAAGACCCCTAAATCTCCAACTGAAATTCGTTCATTTTTAGGATTGGCGGGTTACTGCCAAAGATTTATCAAGAATTTCTCCAAGATCGCCAAGCCTCTCACCCTGTTGACTCAAATGAATAAGACATATGTGTGGGGCGATAAGCAAGATGAAGCTTTTCGCATTCTGAAGAAGAAGCTATGCAATACTCCAGTGTTAGCACTCCCTGATGGACCAAACGACTTTGTGGTCTATTATGATGCATCAAAACAAGGTTTTGGGTGCGTGCTGATGCAGCGAGGCAAAGTGATAGCATATGCGTCAAGACAGTTAAAGACGCATGAGAAAAATGATACCACCCATGACCTGGAATTGGGTACGGTGGTGTTCGCCCTTAAAATCTGGAGACATAATCTTTATGGGACGAAAAGTGTTATCTACACTGACCACAAGAGTCTCTAGTACATCTTTGACCAGAAAGAGTTGAATATGCGCCAAAGGCGGTGGATCGAGTTGCTCAGTGACTACGAATGTGAGATCAAATACCACTCAGGCAAGGCAAAAGTGGTGGCAGATGCCTTGAGTAGAAAAGAAAGACTCAAGCCAAGGCGAGTACGTGCCATGAGTATTACTATCTATTCTGGACTTAAGACTAAGATTTTAGAAGCACATGGCGAAGCTTCCAAGGATCTTAAAGCCCCAGCTGAATGGCTAAGGGATTAGAAACACACTTTGAGCAACGAGATGATGGTGGAATTTACTTCTTCGATCATATCTGGATTCCATCAGTTGGTGGTGTAAGGAAATTGATCATGGATGAAGCTCATACTGCTAGATATTCAATACATCCGGGTACGGATAAGATGTACTATGATCTGAGAGACTTGTATTGGTGGCCTGGTATGAAGAGAGACATTGCTGAGTACGTTAGCAGGTGTCTTACGTGCTCTAATATTAAAGCTGAACATCAAAAACCCTTAGGATTACTTCATTAACCAGAAATTCCTGAGTGGAAATGGGATAAGATAACAATGGACTTAGTCACAAAGTTGCCTAAAAGCAGCGGTGGGTATGATGCAATTTGGGTCATTGTGGATAGATTGACCAAGTCGGCTCACTTCCTGCCTATCCGTGAAGACTACAAAACGGAGAAGTTAGCAAGGATTTATATCAATGAGATTATAGCGAGACATGATGTACCAGTGTCAATCATTTTAGACCGTGATGGTCGATTCACGTCACACTTATGGCAAGCTCTTCAAGAGGCGTTGGGTACAAGACTAGACATGAGCACGGCTTACCACCCTTAGACCGATGGTCAGAGTGAGCGTACTATTTAGACACTAGAAGATATGCTTCGAGCTTGTGTTATAGATTTTGGTGGCAGTTGGGATACTCACCTCCCATTGGTTGAGTTTTCTTATAATAACAGTTACCACACGAGCATTAAGTGCGCACCATACGAGGCTCTGTACGAGCGGAAATATAGATCCCCCGTAATATTGACTGAAGTTGGAGAAAGTCAGCTTATTGGACCAGAAATTATGCAGGAAATGACAGAAAAGATTATTCAGATTAAAGAAAGGTTGAAAACGGAAAGAAGTCGTCAGAAAAGCTATGCTAACAAGAGGCGTAAGCCTCTTGAATTAAAAGTTGGAGACCGAGTGTTACTTAAGGTATCTCCATGGAAGAGAGTGGTACGATTTGGTAAGAAAGGAAAGCTGGCACCACAATATGTGAGACCGTTTGAAATAGTGGAGTGTGTTGGACTGGTAGCTTATCAGCTGAAGTTACCCCAGGAGCAGAGATGTATCCATGACACGTTTCATGTGTCAAACCTCAAGAAGTGCTTGGCTGAGCCAGATGTTTAAGTGCCTTTAGAAGAGATTGAGATTGCCAGCATTAAACAAGTCTTTAGAATACTTGGGGGGTTTATTAATAACTATGAACTAGATGCCCGAATTCCGTGAGCAACGGGGTTGAGATCATAGGAACTATAGGTTAGGTTGCGAATAAATATCAGGCCTAATGATATTAGAACCACCATATAAAACGAGAATTAGACATTGCACTAGGAAATATTATCTTCACATTAATATAGTAGTAACTAGGTTAGTACGCCTTTCTCCCTTGATCTTATCTTCCATTTCTATTTCAGTATTTATTTTTCTTTCCTTTATATAATCAAACCAATTTCAATGTGACAATTCAAGTTTAAGACCGAACACTTAGCTCTTGGGACGACCTCGAATTTACCAAAACCTACACCTACACACGATCGGGTTCTCTGCCCGTTAGTGCGTTGTAGACCATAGGTAGCCGAGTTTTATAAATTTAAAACTTGGCTTATTAGTTAAAAGAAAATATGCATCAAGTTTTTGGCGTCGCTGCCATGGAGCTAAAACTAGTTTTTAATTTGAATTTTTGTATTATTTGTGTATTTAAATATTTCACTTGTTTTTACTTTCGTTTTTACCTCTATTTTATTTTATTTACTAATTTTGTTTGTGTTAAATTTCAGGTAGCAAGATGGGTGACGTTGACATCAACACGCTCCTGATGGAGCAATACTTGGCATTGACTCGAGGAAACCAAGTACCAAGAGTGATTAAACCCGAGATTGGCAACAATGTTAACTTTGAGATTAAAAGCCTGTTCATGAGAGAGTTGAGGGAATATACTTTTTCTGGCAATAAAAATGATGATGCTTATGAACACGTGGAGAGAGTTTTAGATATTGTGAGTCTTTTCAACATCCCGGGCGTTTCTCATGATGCAATTATGTTGCGTGTATTCCCTATCACACTCACTGGAGCTGCAAAGAGATGGATTGACAGGATACCTTCAGGGACAATCAACACTTGGGATCTCCTCGAAAAAGCCTTCATCCAAAGGTATTGTCTATCTTTTAAGACCGCCAAACAGCTTGAGGAAATTCATAACTTTAAGCAAGATGGCAATGAAACACTATGCCAAGCCTAGTAAAGGTACATTGACCTCCTTTACAAATGCCTAACACATGATCTTAACAACCACCATAAGGTTAATATCTTCTACCAAGGGCTATACATCTCGACCCGACAGATGCTTGATTCCTAGGGACCGATTCGTGGAATAACACCAACCTAGCATTAGAATCAATTCAAAGCATGGCTGACCATTCTTGAAAATGGCACGACAGATCAAATAACAGGAGGACAAGAAGTGGTAGCTCGGATGATATTACTGCTATCACAAGCAAGCTGGATAGTCTTGGACGTGACATGAAGAGGTTAAAAGAAAATGTGCACGCTATCCAGGTAGGCTGTGGAATTTGTGGAGGAACGCATCTTGACAAAGAATGCCTGCTCAACGAAGAGGTCGAGGGAATAAAGGAGGTCAAGTATGGTGAGTTTGGAAGATATTTTCCAAACAATGGTGGAAGCGAAGCTAGGTATCGTGTGGGTTCACTGAGTTACTACACGTGTATGGATAACCGTCCACTTTTTGGAGAGAAGAAACCAAGCCTTGAAGAAATAATAAACAAGCATATTGAGGAGTCAACGAAGAGAAGAGCTGAAACCGAAAAATGGATAAGGAAGCTTCAGGAGAACATGGATATGAACATAAAGAACCAAAATGCCGCACTCAAGAACTTGGAAACACAAAATGAACAATTAACAAAGGATTTCTAAGCGAAGGCTGTTAAAGATGCGCCTAGCACCTCTACCCTGATTGGTCATTGAAAGGCAATATTTGCTGACAATGGGGCCCCGAGTGTTAGTTTTTGTTCTAATTATAATAACGAACTCCTTGGATTATCTTTATATCTAATTATGATGTGAAGCAAATTGAAAAGGAAAATGGAGGATCATTAGGAGTTTTTCCATGCCAACTACCTCCAAAAGAGTTAAGTCAATGAAGTTTTACTCTTCCATGCACTATTGATAATTTATATATGTATGCATTGGCAGATATAGGTGCTGGTGTTAACATCATGCCATACTCTATGTTTAAAATTTTGAAATTAACTAGTCTTAAGGTGTAGGACCATTATTCGTATCAAGTTGATCAGTTGATGTTATTTTGGTGTCGGGTGGTCGACCGGAAAACCAGCCGACCACCACCATGGTGGTGGTGGTGAAAGACTTAGAGGGAGATAGTAAAGGGAATATGTGTGTGTTTATTAAAGAAAGAAAGGAGGTTGCACACACTAAACAAAAACCTCATCCCTCCTTGGAAGTAAGGAAGGGGTATTTATAGCCAAGACACATTCTATCTTAATACATTTGACAATTCTAGTCCTTGCATTTCCAACATAAGATAACTTATATAATTCAGTAAATGTCGCTCACATATTAAGGCTAACAATCTTCCCCTAATGTGGAGATATACATAATTACTTACAATGTTCATAACAAGTACAAATACAAAAAAATAAAGAACTTTTAAGGCGCTTCCAATTCTGAGTTGACTTCTTTGTATTCTACCCAACTTGAATTCTCTTTGTCTTTTCTTGTTGTTGGAACAATGTAATAAGCATGAACTAGATTACCTTCCCCTAATAATTCATAATGCATGGCTTGAAAAGCTTTCTTCATACACTTCTTTTTGACGAAGTTTCTGAATCAGCTTCCCCCCAAACCAATAACCCTTATCTTGACCAGATTCAAAACTTTGATATAGCTCGAACGATCTTCTAACTTCGACATTTAAAGTGCACAACGGAACATGCAGATTCGAAACTTTGCTCTTGGTGATTATCCGTTCGGGGGGAACATGCAAGAAATCAGCAGCACATCTACTTACGCTTGCTTAATACAGCACAATAACCCGCGAAAGTAGAAACCAAAAATCCCAGCATAAGGCTTTGTTTGTTTTTTTAAAATAATCACTTCTTACCTCTTCTCACATCTTTTGTCTGCATGCGGGCAGACCTTTTTTATTTGTTTTTTTTTGCAGAGAAAAATAGTAAAAAACAATTCTAACCTCTTCAAAAATTTAGACCAAAACTTTCACTTCTTACCTCTTCTTCTAACACAAACTCTATCACACCCACCTCCCATCAAGTACGTGGTGGCATCAAATTTTAAATTTATGTTATATTGATGTGAAAAAAAATATGAAAAAAAACTAGATCTGAAAATGTTGGTTGAAGATAGCAAATGAAGAAGACGATATTAACAATGGAGAGAGAATTTGTAAAAATAAAAAAGTAGGCTTTTATTATTGTGTAGGGTCTTTCGTGGTGTCAAGCACGTGACCATTAAAAGTAAAAAAGTCTTTCAATAAAAGTTTTCGTAATTAAATTTTCATTTGTCTCTTTAAAATAAAACTTTCAATACTTTGTAGTAAAACTTCAATTCTTTTTAATTGTCAATATCGTAGAGTATTTATTAGTTATTTTATTAACAAGTTTATAAGTCTCGCATGTGATTTACGTACAGATAAAATTTTAAAAAAAAATCAGTTTAATATACGGGTTAAGAATATACGCACAATTAATAGTTATAAAACTTTTTTTAAAGGGCCAATCATTTTAGAAATCATTATATTCTACCTAGTTTACTTTTCTAATTTATACTGAAAAAATGTTCTTTCAGTAGAAAATACTTCATTTTTTGTTCTTCTATGGATATTATGTGACGATTTTGCCCTTCCAAAATTTAAAACTCCTATTATCCGTGAGTGGCAAAATGTCACACAATGTAGCATTTCGTGCTTTCAGGTCATTTTACGACGTCATTTATTTCACTATTTGTTTTTAGTCTCGTACGCGTTTACTTTTAATTCTTATAATATAGTTAAATCGCGTAAGCTAAAAATTACCATTTAGCGTAAGCAGGCATCAAACAAATTAAAGTTTTCGTCTTACAAGCAATATTTTTTTTACGAAAGTAATAATTAACTTTGCACATTTTATTTTTATTGATTACGTAAAGTGTTTATGTTTGACGATAAAATGCGTTTAGTCATTCACGAAACCACCAAAATTTATCTACGCTTCAACAAATACCCATTTTTATACTCAATACCCAAAGTTTTATAAAACTTTACCCACTTATCTCCTCTTTTGCCGTCCCACACTTAAAAGAAACAAGAGTTTTAAACTTCAAACCTTATCACTAGTATCATGTATACTTTCACCATTCAAACTAACCAATTTATGCAACATGTGCTAGCACTTATCATAAGATATCAAGGCAATATTTTGTGTCCTTTCTCACCTTGAATTTCTGCAGCCAAGGGAACAAATGAGCCCACAAAAATCAACCTAATATATCAACTCCTAGGCTAGTACTTAATTTGACATCTTTCCTTGAAACCCTCATGATCCATGCGTCCCCCCCCCCCCCCTCATTCTTACTAAGTCTTGCACTATCAATAGTGTAGTTGACCAATACTTAGTATATATAGGGAGTGTATACAGTGAATCAATCTTCAAAAACGCTAATCAATCTTCCTCCCTTCAACCCCTCCCCATCTTCTTCCTCGATCTTTCATTCAATCAAAAAAAACCTCTAATCTTCAAAACCCCTAATCAATTTTCTTCTTCATGGGAAAGCAATTCGTCAATACGGATCAAAATGGTTGGACATGGATAACTCGGAACAAGAAATCAAAACCAATTGGAAATCCTTATCATAAGGATTTGGAGAACATTGCAACATCCTTTTATGTCACCAATATACCTCCGGCATTAACATCAAAAGGATTATGGAACGTGTGTGCTTCTTATGGTCGTTTGGTTGACGCTTTCATCGCTAATAAATTATCTAAAGGAGGTAAACGCTTTGGTTTTATTAAATTCCTTGGTGTTAAGGATGCAAATTCTATTGTGAATTCTATGTCGAATATATGGATTGGTAGTTTTCATCTTTACATCACCTTAGCTTTAAACCAACATCCCAACACAAAAACCCTAGCACCAAAATATACTCAATCCCAACCAAAACCTACCAACGCTTTCACTACCGCCAATAACCATAACGCCTTCCCATCTCTTAACAACATCGCCACAAATAATAAACCTCCAGAAATCAAAACACACCAACCAAAACCCTCATACTCCTCGACCCTCAAATATGTTCCCATATCAACCTCCAACGAAACAAAACCCATCCAAAAACGCACCATCACACTCACGGAACAAGAAACCATTAATGTGGAAAACACGGATACAATCCTACTTGTGAAATTGAAAGACATCGATTCCATGGAAAACATGTATGTCATTTGTAGGAATGAAGGCTTCTTAGATCTTAATATTCATCATGTTGGCGGATACTGGATTTGGATACAATTTCCCTCATCTATGTCTTGCTCTAAATTCCAAGAGAATGAAAGTCTTAAAAGGTTGTATTCGATTAAAAGGGCTCCCATGCCTAATTTTAAAATTGACGAACGAATTCTTTGGATTGAGGTGAGTGGTTTACCTTTATGTGCTTGGGGCTCAATGGCTTACAAAAAGATTGCAAGTAGCTTTGGGAAATTCTTGTTCTTTGAGAAGGAAGAATCCACAGCATTGAGTTCGGGTAGACTTTGCATATCTACCAAATCACATCAACTCATCTCGGAAACTGTTCAAGTCGACATCAAGAATGAGTCTTTTGAGGTTTCGGTCCAAGAAATTGGATCATGGAGTACAAAAATAAAAGATGACTACAATGACATTTCCTCCAACCACGACTTAAAGGAGGTGGATCATGTATCTGAATCAAACGACGAGCAACCGATTGATGATTTTGAAATACTCCAAACAAAACTCAACAATATGGATGAACAAGCTTTTGACAATGAACTGGGTACCGAAGGGGACAAAAAAGATGGTGAAAATAGGTATTCAATCGACTCCCCAAAGAAAAAAATGGAAGAAGACACCAATTTTAATTCCACTAATTCAGAAACAAAGGATAATTCTTCGGATTTAAGTAGACCTCCTGGATTTGAGTTCATGAAAAAGAGCTTTTCATCATCTAGCAATTGTTCTACATCGTTTGCAAGACGTAGAAAAAATGATATCAAAGGATTTTCCCTTTTAAGTGAACTCAACCAAATCATTGATGTGGGCTCATCACTTGGTTATGATGTTAGAGGATGTAAAAAAACTCTAAACAAAATGATCAAAGGAATCGGGATTCACATGGTTGACAAATGAATATTTTGTCAATAAATAGTTGTGGTACGAGGAAAAGAAGAAAACGCATGTGGATAAAGGACCTTTGCCTTAAACACAATGTGCATTTTCTTGGGATTCAAGAATCAAAAATGACTCGTCTTGAGCTATTTCGAATTAAATCTATGTGGGGTAACTATGCTTTTGATTATGCTTGTAGTATGGCTCGTGGTCTCTCAGGTGGTCTTATTTCTATATGGGACCCCAATATGTTCTCTAAGAATTCTATTTGGTGTGACGACTCGTTTATTATTATCAAAGGGAATTGGAAGAATGTAGTGGGAGACTGTTTCATGGTGAATATTTACGGCCCACAAGATCATGTTTCTAAACTTGCCTTATGGAATAGACTCACAGACTTCATGCATCACCATAATGGCTCCTATATTATGTTTGGAGACATGAATGCTGTCAGAAACGCACAAGAAAGGTTTGGTACTACTTTGAATAGTATTGAAGCTGATCATTTTAACTCTTTCATTGATTCGGGATGTGTATGTAAAGCATTTGGCATTTTCTGAACCTTCACCCACTTCTTCTTGATCATGTACCATCATTGTTTGGAATAATGGTGTTTCCCTTCCAGAAAAACCTTTTCAACCCTTCTCATATTCCCAAATATCTTCTTAGTGTTAAGGTCTAAACAATGTAAATTCTCTACTGAAGTAGGCATCCCTCAAGTTTTTGATTCAACGAAACACTTGTACAAAACCTTATATACATCAAACAAATTCCAAGACACGATTTTCCAAGTTCTTCACCATACTTTCAAATATGTACTTTGAAAAGTTAAACTTCTAGTTTGTAGCTAAACAGATAATATGTAATGCCCAAGAGTGCTAACTAAACTCATTCCATGCAGTAGTCTTAGAACTTAGGCATTGTAAAATAGTATGAATCAAAAATTTCCTTTGTAGGGAAAAGAATGCCTTATAGATAGTAAGCTTCTGTGAAATTTTCTCATACCCCATCAGTGTAAGCTGTTTAAAGATAGTAACATTGGGTAGACAATCAACACCTTCATCATCTTCTAATTGAAGATCTCTTCTTACAATCGACTTAGTAATGATGATCTTCTTTCCATCCACTTGGGCTTCTAACTAGACTTCCTCATTAACAGTTTTCGCCTTGACAGTAGCCTAAAATTGTTCAATACACAAAGTATAGATTGTAGGATTAACCGTTAATGCATGCTTAATAGAGTGTGCATAAAATAAATCCATAATTTGTTCAAACCCTCCACTTTCTGCGGGTTTAGACAAAAACACGACCATGTTATGAGAATGAGCAAACTTTAGGGTCGTCATTGTGTTGGGTTTTGATGATGGATGATGAAATTGAGTTAGGGTTTATGATTAGAGAGTATTTTAAAAATTGAAATCAATTAAATGAATGAATGAAACCCTTAATCGAAGTATTTATGAAAATACCCTCAACAGCATTAACGTTCAATTGGCAGTACTAAGTTATGCCTAGCAGCATTAACTTTCAACAACAGTAATAAGTTTATGCCTAGCAGCATTAACTTCTACCTACAATATTAAGTTATGCCTAGCAGCATTAACTTTAAGTTACCAGCATTAACTCCAATTCCAGTCCAAACACTCTGTTTGTTTTTATTTCTTACATCTCTCTTTCTATTTTTATTCTAACCAATTCTCTCAATTCTTTTTACTTACTAAGATCACTCTGTCTATTTTTATTTCACATAGCTCTCTTTTTGTTTTCTTCGATCTCACAAATTCTCTCAATTCGTTACTCACAAATCACTCCTGTTTGTTTTATTCACACATAATCTAAGCATTTTCTTTGCTTTTCCTACAAAATGTTAGTTTAAAAAACCAAGTAGCAACACAATCCCATAGCAACTTTCACAGATTAATTATACCTATCTGTATTATGTATAACACATGCAGAACTTAGATAGTATTCAGTAGAAACTAGCAGCCACTATTATACTATCAGCAAAAACTTTTAATCTACAATGAATAACAATACTAATTCATACCAAACTTTACAAAAAACTTAAAGAGATAACAGACTTTAAGGAATTAATACATTCTCCAATAGACTAGCAATACAAACTATTGAAACTATACTTACATCAAAAGCTTTTGAGTAAGCAAAGGTCTGCAACATTCTTTGTCAGTATGGATTTTGACCATTTGAATCAATTTCTTACATTGCAATCTCTAATAAAAAGACATTCAAATCTCTAAATGCTTCGGTATTTGTTTACCTTGAATAAAACGTGATTTTTAATTATGCAAATAGTATTGTTATTGTCAATAAAGATTTTGGACTAATTCATAAAAATTGTACCCAAAATCAAGTAGTTGATTCACTGAATGCCCAATGCACTTGTCCACAAGAACCTTAAAGTAGCCACATATTCAGCTTTTTGTGTGCGTGGAAATTGTGCAACCACTGATTGTTTCTTGCACTACTAGACATATTAATCTACATCTAAGAAATTGACAACCCCTATTATAGACTTTCCTATCCATAGCTTGCTCTCACACATAATCCATATACCTTTTCTACCAAACCAACTATTTAATATCAGTGTATGCTACCCAAAATACAATAGCGAGAATCTCTCTTTGGATGACCATAAGGCCTAATTTGGATGACCTTTTAAGTAACCTAAGAATCCGTTTCATAGCAATGTGAAGATGTAAACATTTTAGATTGTACTTGGTATCTAGCAGCACTACCTCAAGCACATACTGCCAACATGATGTCAGGTCTTCGAAGAAGTAAGATAGCATCATAGAACCAATCATGACCTAATATAAATGAAGCAACCACATATCTTACTCCCAACTTCATCTTAGCAAAAAAGCTATTGAGATTCCTATTGGTGTATATCACTATTGACTTTTATAAAACCATATTTCTTTAGAATGTCACCAACATACATTTATCTTGAACTATAAATATCCCTTCCTTACTTCTAGCTACACTGTAAATCCCAAAAAGTAATGCAAGTTCTCTCATAGAACTCATCTGAAATTTCTCAAGCATCAACTTCTCAAACGCAATGCACAACTTCTTATTTGTTGAACCAAAGTTGATGTCAAACCACATACACTTAAACACAAAAGTAACGCCTATCGGCCTTCTGATGAAATAAGGTCTTGGTCAATTTTCCATCCTTCTATCACCATGTCCAACTAGATATGATGACAAGGTTTCTAACCAAGCTCTAGAGCTTGAATGTAGTCCCAAACAGTGCTTTTTCAATCAAACCTTCCAATACCTCTATTAGGAAAGTATGGATTCTCAAAACTCCTGGTGTTGACCATAAATACTCTTCTATCTTTCAAGCTTTTATAGAGAAAAGTTAGCACTTTTTTACCCCATTTTGCATCATTACACCACAAAAATCTTAATGAATCATCTACGCTAAGAATTGCTTAAGTTCTATCAATTCGTTGCAACAAAGGAACGGGAAAAGACTTTATCTATACATCTAATCCCGTTCTCATGAATGTATCCCTTTGGAAACACAAACACTTTATTTCTGTATACATAATTCCCCCCTTTCAATCCTTTTTATCTTGAAAACCCATTAGTCGCCTATAGCCCTTTTCCTATTGGTAAATCTCCACCTATAAAGGTCTCAAACTCTTTGTATTGAATTATAGAAGACTCATCCCAGCATAGTCCTCTATCTAAGCTTGGATCCTTTTCAAGGCATTAATTACCTTTTTGTGGGTTCTTCCCTGTGATAAAAAGCAAGCAAACAACATTTGAAGGTGCTTTATGTTTTTTTTGTTTCTTTGTTTAAGAGTAAACTAACAAACCTATATTCCTTAATCCTCCAAATTCTTTGACATATTTCTTGTTTGGTACTGATGCAAATCATCCAATCACTTAGAATTAATGATGCTCTATGATGAAAATTCCATATAGTTGGAATATGACAGACTGATTGTTGTTGTCCAAATTGTTCATGGTCATCACCTCTTTCCATCATCTTGATCATGCACTATTTATGGAGTCAATTATGCTGATAATCTTCTAAAGCATGCATATCTTGTGGATCAATAGAAGTTCATATCTTGTTTTTGTTACCAACAATATTAACTTCATTTATGCTAGCACATTAAGATTTTAGTGTTGTTAACATTATCTTCTTTCCTACATGATCATACATTCAGTTTTTTTTCTTGAATCGTCCATCAACCTCTTTTTCAACATCACTTGAAATGTTTATATATTCACATCTTGATAACTCTTTGATCTTAAGAAATATGGTGTGATCAGAAACCATAAATGGCAAGCAAAATGTAATCATAAACAGGTTTCTATCCCTTCTAGCCTGAACCTGCTTATCACTTGCTTTGTACCTTCAAAAACCATTAGACTGTGTACCTGAACCAAAAATATTTTGCCTTATAAGTTAATTTTCTTGTCAGAGTCGCAAGTCAATATCAAGATTAGCCAATCTGGTCCACAACTTACAACATTAGTATATCTCCTTACTAAAACCTATAGCAAGTTTTTTCTTACACTAACTTGTTCAACTATCTGAATACTCTAAAGCTTTAATTATATCACAAGAGTATCCAACAAAGAAACCTTCATCAGCCTTACCATCAAATGCCAAAGTGATCTATTGTATAAAAATGGTAACAAGACACCAAATGTCCCTCATAAAACTTAAAGTTGTGTTCTATCCATGAAAAAATGTTGAGGCGGTTGGTTCATTGAGGTCTTGTTATGAGGCCTTTTACTACAACATTCGTATTTTGCACATACAATCAGTATAAGAACTGCTTCTGCCGCCCAATAAAAGTAGTTGGCAACATAGAATCACAAGCTAGTCTATCAGCCTCAATTAGTGTCTAATCTTCTTTTAGCAGACTCCCATTTTATTAAGAGTTTCTAGCTACACATATAACTATCTTAAAATACCTTCTTTCACAAACCACATTCATTTTGTCTATTTTTTGATTCAATTACAATTATCCACATCTAAATCACCTAACTTTATTAAACCCAACTAGATTTGTATGCCCAAGTTAAAAGGACTTATGAATGCCACTATCCTCATCCTTAGCAGGCTAGAAAGAAAACCCATGTAAAACATACTAAAATCATCTGTGACAACTATGCAATACAATTTCTTTTAAGAGCTCTTCTACAAATGTTGGACAAAACAATCATGATGCAACAAATGTAAACAGGAAGACTGATTGAGTTTCTATATTTGGGACTTACAAGAGGCCTGAGTTGCTTTCCACTTTTGACAAGCAACCACAGGTTTCTACTTCATTGTTTTTAAAAAGTTTGGAAGGTAAACCTCATTACAAGAATTTCCTTAACCAATTTATTCATGGTTTTAAAAAATTAAGTGACCTAGACCTTCTATGCCAAAAGTTTAGATCATCAGAATGTGGCATTTTTTGCCAAAAGATGCAAGTCAACCTCCTTTAGGAACTATGTTCTTTAAATCAACACATAAAAACATAATTAGTTCATTCTAAGGATTTTTAAGAAAAACTTTGCACATTACACACATCATCAATTAACTTAAAGATTGGGATAAAACAATACATTTAGTGAAATTAAAAAGACACAATCTTTTTATCCACACATTTGGTATACACAAAAGAATAAAACTTTAACTCTCGTCTCTTAAATACCACCATTTTCAAAAGCTAGACTACATATTTAATGGTATACATTATCACTATGAATTCCCTCCGTATTGGGTTCCCTCTACTAAAGCAGACATATCCTCAATCTAATCTTTTATAGTTTATCAAATAGAGAACATGTTCCCTTTCATTTCCTATGAACCATCCACTATCAAATCACTCCACTTAAATCCTGAAATCCATTTATGGATTGACCTATGCACAATAATAAGAAATCGAGTGTTCCTATTTCTATTTGGGACCCTAACCCATCACTGACTTGATCTGCCATGTGCATCGAACATAATCAAGAATCTTCTATAAGGGTTATAACATGCACTTATGTTAGAGAACTTGGTCCCTACAACTTTAGTCTTTGGTTTCCAAACCCAACAAGTTGAGGCCTTAACAACATTAACATTATTTCCCTTAACAACATTAACTACTGCTTTTAACCTAGCAGCATTAACTACTGCTTTTGGCCTAACAGTATTAACATTTTTATCCTTAATAGTATTAACCCTCTTATTAAGAATGTACTATGTGTTTAAAAGTGTTTGTAATTCTTATAAACAGGCCTTTTTAACAGTATGAATGTGTTGTTTTAAAAAAGAATGTCATATGGTCCTAGCATCATTCAATTGTTGTTTTTGAGGAGCAGTATTAACCTGTCTAGCAGGTATTAGACTAATACAAGCTATTTTAGAAATATTTTTCCTAGTAGTATTAATAGAATACTTAGAACCAGACTTCATTAGTACTACTCTTGGAACCATGTTCTTTTTAAGTCATGGGGTAAGTCTTTTTCTTGGCATAAATTAATGATGGAATTCACCCTTTTTAAAGCCTTGTTCCTAACAAGTTATTAAAACCACCCCTTTGTAATTACAATCAACCTGCCAGAGATCAAAAACTTCCACACACCATAACTAGCTTTGTTAAAACACTCAAAAATTACTTCCTAGTCTCTTTACATCATATTATTCTATTTCCATTTTATTGCCTTCAGGAATGTTAGTTTTTTACCTATTATGCTCAACCTTGTTTAGCAGTATGCCTATACAGTTTGTTTGTTAGATGTGACAAACGTCTATCTTAAAAACCAAAGACTAGGCTTTAGCTATTTTCTTTTCACAATCTGTAGTTTAGAGACACATTAATCTTCTTACTATCTAACACCTAACCCTTAATAATATGGAGCACCATTTATTCTATACTTCCTATCTAATTTAGGCTTGCTTCCTAGCCTTCAGCTTCACTATTTCTCTCACTACATGCTTATAACTATAGGCTCAATTGCAAACTCTTACTAAGCCAGTAAATGACAAGTCAGGTTTTAGAGGCAAGGAATATTCCTAATAGTGGAGGTGGGAACTACATTATACCCAAAACCATTCTTGCAATTATCTACAATCTGACTCTCAATAAATCTTGTTTTAAGCTTTATCAGAGCCTTTTCAAATTTGCGTCTACATTATACTGGAATGCGTCAATCTTTTTCCTTTGAACTAAATTCTAGATTTCATTCCTTTAGCTCGCCCAATAGTTATCATATATCTCCTACTTGAATAGCTAATTTAAGCCCGTTCAATCTTTTCCACATACGACAGGACTCATTCCCTCTTTTATAAATTCAGTCTTTCTTCACAAGACTTAGAAAACCTATATTATAACCTACACATTAACTTAGATTTCCTCAAATCTTTCCAATATTGTTCCATATTGAGAAATTAAGCAACTTCAATATTTTCAAGACAAGATTTTTGACAAGTGAATCAATAGACATACCATCAGAATTAGAACTAAAGATGATAAGCCATGAAGTGCATAGTTGATGCTGATCAATAGTGGGAACCATGATAAAAGGAAGGCTCTTCCGCTGTCAATGATCTTACCATCTGGTCACATGAGGGGTGAGAAGGATACTGAAAAAATTATTGAACTGTTTAGTGTTCCTGTCCTTGTGAGAGTGTTGGTGATCAGATGATTGATTGGTCAAAAGATTGCTAAGTGGGTTTATTAACAGGTTCCAGCGTGAGAGCGTGATATCAGGTATGCCAATTTGTTCGATTAGGTAGCAGTGTAGGTTCACTATAGGTGTTAGTGGTGATGATGTTGATGGTAAAGGTTCAGAAGAAAGATGTTTGATCCTTACTTTGATCAGCTGGTCCTTACACTTTGATCAACAACAAGCAACATAGCGACAATAAAGGTCTTGGAACCACCCTAAAACCCTTTTCAAGTATCCCAATAAATCTTTTTGTGTCAAGCTACAAGCCAAAAGGGTGTTTTATTCTTAGTTTGTATTCCAAAATCATTTTGTAAAAAGCGAGGGTACATCAAAAACTTAGTTTTGCTTTTCAAATTTGCCACCATTCCATCAAAAATCAATTTTGATAAGGTTATAAACCCAGCAAGTGGAAAGGACAAATAAAAAGCAGTTGCAATATTAAACAAACCAAATTGATCCCTCATCCACCACGTTTAGGGCTTATGCAGTGTAAAAATAGATGACAAAAAAATCTCCTTGCGGTTGAAAAAGCGTTTCCAAAAAGTAAAAGAACCAAGCAAGATTTGATACTCGTAATCTACCATTCCCCACAAAAATTTAGAAGTAATTGGCAACCATAGAAATCCTGAAGCATCATCGCCTAATTAAAGGCTTAACTTGAACAAATTCTCAGTGATTGTATACTCAAGAGTATCTACTGTTGTCCTTAGTTCTAGAGTCCCATCAGCAGAGTTTGACAGCATTCACAGTCTGCGCAACACTTTTGACCTTTGGAATCAGGGATAGTAGGATGTTGTGTAGTGCAAGGGCTCACATATATGCGAGCCTTATTAAGAAATCTACTATCTCTACAAACCCTGATCTGCCAACTTTCTTTAGTTTCCTTTAAAGAATCCCACTTTGGATATGCTTTCGCAGTATTCAGTGAAGCCATTCTTTGAAATTGACAAGTAACAGGTTGTGATTGTTGGTGATTAACAACTAGGTTTTAGAGCGAGCGTTTTGTGTAACTTAGTACTGATTGGTACTGCTAATTACTTTAATATATCGAAAAAAATAATGAATTTCAATTATCCCTCCGAGAAAATAGGCTCTTTTTAATGAAGAAAACTATTGTAGGTGAGATAAAACAGTAAATATCCAATTTTGTATCATTACCGTATCGCTTAAATACACCTCGCAATTTGCTCTAAACGGATACTATTCAGAGGAAAAGTCAAAGTTGTGAGATCAAACACAGATACTAATCGAGACTAGTTACCAGGATAATATTGGCCTACCAGACTTTAAATCTGTCCAACCGGTATAAAAAATTTAATGTCCAATAGAACTAAACATATAAGCTTTACCGTGATGAATATTGGCCCTCAAACATAAATCTGGTCAACCAGTATTAACAATTTATATGTCAGAACTCAACCAATAAGCTTACTAAGCATTAACAGATAAACTAACCCAGAGCATGTAAAACAGACAATACATACGAATATAACTTTTGCACACAACTGTGCCACAGTTCACTTCTTAATCCATGCTCCCAATGCATCAAGTATAACCTGACAATGTAAGCCGTAACGACACAAAATAGACCTACAAAACTATTCAAGAGACACTATTGGCACCTAGATCTAGTATAAGTTTAATACCTTACTAAAAATAAGATAACCTACATCATAATTCAATTCTATAACCTAGTATTACATAGGTTACAAACAACCATTTAATCCTCCCTTTAAATGTACAATGGATTTAACATACCAATATTAACCCACTAAAAATTAAACCATGGATCCATCAAAAGCCTTTTGGTTCAATAAGTCAGTTACATATGAAGTCTGTGGTGAATTTTATCCTCCACCATAATGAGTTTCTTGGAGTGTATACACACCGATTCTTCCAGACAATGCAAATTGTGCAATTTTCATTATCAATGTGCATTTTGGTAATCATGAATTGAAACCATAGTCCACACCCATTGTGATTCTGATCCACAAAACTTGGCCAATAGTTAAGAGCAACTTGTAGCATCACAATATTCAGCTTCTATGTTTAAGAGTCAAGCCACTAATGGTTTGTTTCTTGCATGCCATGAAATTAATCTCTTCCACAGAAATCTGTTACAACCACTAGTTGTGGAATTTCCTGTCAATGGTATGCCCAACATAGTCACAACTCCGAGAAAAATGCTTCCAGGTTAAATAGATTATTCTCTAGGATCCCATAAGCCCAAATTGTGGGTTTGCCCTTAAGTAACTTAAAAGTTTCTCTTTCCAACAGCATAATAGTGTGAGGAAGTCTTGGGAGTAACCTAAAAACGAGAACAAGCACATACTGCAAACATTATACAGGCCTAGAGCAGTTGAAATACATAAGAGAACCTATCATGGATCTGTCTATAAAGTGTACAACCCACTTCATCAGCCTTTCCTCATCAATTGTCAATGCCCCAATCTTGGTCTCCATAGGGTGTTAATTGAAGTCTATTCACACTTGCAACGTCAAACTTTTTCAGCATGTCTGCAACATACTATGAGACTCTTGAGAATAAAAATTCCATCCGTCCTTTTGCTTGACTTGCAATCCAAGGAAGAATATGAGTTCACCCATAGAACTCATTTGAAATCTGCCTTTCATCAATGCCTCAAATTCATCACACTAAGACTTTCTAGTAGAGCCAAAAATGATATCATCAACATACACTTGAACTAGCATGATATCCTTCTTATCCTTCTTAATAAATAAAGTTTTGTCTATGGTACCCCTCCTATATCTATGCTTCTCTAGAAATGTTGATAGAGTAGCATACCAAGCTCTAGGATCTTAATGTAATACATAAAAGCTTTACAACCTTATAAGACCTTCATAGAGATCAGGATCAACAAAACCAGGAGGTGTAAGAATACATACACCCCTTTCTCTATAGAGAGTCCTATACAAGAATGTCACTTTTTACATCCATTTTGGTATACTATGAACCTCCATAGAATGAGGTCAAAGCACTAAAAATAAACCTAGATAGCTTTATTCTTGCCACAGGAGCAAAAACCTAATCATAAGCAATACCCCTTCCTGTCTTGACCATGGGCCTCTAGTCTTGCCTATCTTCTGACCAATAACTCCTCTATCAATCCTTTTTGTTTCTGTATAAACCTATTTTGTTCCCAACACCTTTGCTCCATGAGTTAGATCTACTAAGAATCCATACTGTTGCAAGATGCCTAAACTTTAACAACTCCCTTGCATAGCTTCAACCACGAAGCATCATCTCTAAGGGCTTCATAAATCTTTTTAGGTTACCTCTAAGATAAGAGTGGTAAGCATGCAAACAAGCAATGAGTTTTGTTCTTTGTGATTGTTCTATTGCTCTTTGAACATAAATACAGTGCAATGTGCTCCTGAAAGTTTGCCTCTCACTCTGCTTACTAGTTCGTCACAAAATGACTTAGGATCGCCAATATATGGCTATTGTGGTGCCTGTTGAGAATCCCTATGAGTAGGAATGTTGGACTTAAAGCTACTTTATGTTGGTAAGTGTTGTAATATGGACCATACCCTCATTCATCATAAAAGCATCATCAAAAATTCCATTCTGAGGCTTGTAAAAGATTGTGAGCTCTAGCATATCGAACATCAACTTCGAGCATCCATGTCAGGTTTTGCAGCTACTACACAGGATTCACATCACCAGCAATTAACTGATTTAGTACTGGTAGCTATTGTCAGTAGTTTACTATCCCATTTAACAAGTGCTTTTGAAAGCACAGTTTGATCCAAGTCTCTTTCTAAAAAAGCTAAGAATTTCAGGAGACTTCTGAATGCCAGTAGAAAAAGCTCCTTTCTCCTGTGTTTAAAAGGTTTTTGCGAAGTCTTCTGCAAAAACTTCTCTTCCTTGAATTAGTAGAAGACTTTCCTTGGTCCAACTTTTGCTTAAATGGCTTGATTTGCTGTAGGACACAACAAAAAGCTCTCATCCTCATCGGCTCCTCAAGAAGAAATTTTACATTGGTAGATTATAGAGTACCCTGCAACTATCATTTACCTCTGAATGTAAACGTTGTAATGGTAGGGTATATATTGATTATCCAAAGACACAGAGAAATGTAATATCAATAAAAAATCAGTTGCGTAGATGCATTAATAACAAACATCGCATCTATAAACCTACTCCTTTCACATTAGGTTTTTTTCAAGAAATTTTGACAGTGCAGATTTACTCTACCATTTTTTGGGGTTTACTAAAATATATACCCTAAAGCCTTTGTTATTTAGTGAGTAACCAACGAAACCCTCATCACACTTTCTATCAAACTTTTGCCCAAGCACACTTGAGTGACTAAAATGGAAACAAGCACCCAAAAGGTCTTATATAGCTAATAATTGGTTTGTTGCCAAACAAAAGCTCATAAGGAGTTTTGTTTTGAGGTTTAGTCACTCTTACCCTATTAAAGATATAGCAAGCAGTACTAACTGCTTCTGCCCAAAATATTGGTAAAAAGTGAATCTGCTAGCATAGTTCTAGCAGCCTCAATCAGGGTCCTGTTCATTCTTTTAGCAACTCCATTCTGCTATGAAGTTCTGGCATTTTTATACTCTTGTTTTATTCCCTTGTTCCCACAGAATACAAGCATATCCCTATTCTTAAACTCAGTGCCATTATCTGATCTAATGATTTTAACCCTGTGATTAAGCTGGTTTTCAGATATGTCAAATAAAGTTCTAAAGGATGCCACTAGTCAATCCTATTTTAGCAAAAAGAATACCTAACTAGAATCTGGTACAAATCATTAGTAAATTACAAGACAATAACTTTCATGATTAATGATGCTTCTTTTGACAGAATAGGTCCAAAACGAGATCGCATTATGCACAGGTGTGTAAATGAGTCAGTGCATTGTTCTTCATTAATTTAGCCATACAGGAGCCTAGAGCTGTTGCTTACCTTTGTGGCAGGGCGACAATGTAACTGGTCCATTTCTAAAAACCCTTAGAAGGTAGACCTCTGACAAGGTTACCTCCAAGAAGTGGCTTTCACATACAATCGAAACAAGCATCAATCTTTTGTGCAGAGCGAAGCGTGTCTTCATATCAAAAACTGTACAGTATCTGTGTCTGCCTACGGGACACTTTTAAGCCAACGTACTTTGGATTTTCATCAGGCATCTTAAAGTCAAGAGACACAACAAGACATTCAGTTTCAGTAAAAAGAACACACTATCAAAATCTAAATTACCAACTTTTATTCTACCTTTACTAGTAATGTAGCCTTTGCTACCTCCAAAGGTAACAGATCCCCCTTTTTGCATTCTCATCAATCATCCAGGTGATCCTTTTTACCAATGCATGTCCCATGAGCATCACTAACAAATATACCTCTGTCTCCATGTTTCTTGAGTGATGATCCTGCACATGAAAAAGAGAAATTAGTTTCTCTTAGGGACCCATGACTTTTCAGGCTTGGGTCTGCCTTGTGGTCCTTTAACATTTACAGTTCTAACAAAATTAGATCCACTATTATAATTAGAGTTTGGTCTTGGTCTCCTCCAATTATAACCTGCTAAGATCTTAACAGCAGTGCCCCAATTTCCCTTTACAGCATGAGAATAAGTCATTCTTGCTATATTTCTAACAATGGGTCTTCTCATAGGTGAATGTGATTTTGAAAAATGACTTTAATTTGATTAACGTCTTCACCTAAAGAGTACTTACAGGACAAAAACTGTTATGAGTTACAGGTAGGTCCTGGATTTTAGATCTACTATATTAAACATTAGTCTGACATAATTAACATTGATGACTAACAGAATTAAACATATTACCCCTACCAGAATTAACATTAGGCCTAACAGACTTAAAAACATATTGCCTAACTCAGCATATAAGTTATACCGTACTAGGTACAAAGTGCTTAACCAAATGAAAATAACCTTTTGTGCAATGTTCCATACTGGTTTTAATAGCCACCCCATTACCAGTATTAAAACCCTTTTGTTTCTTCTCAAAGCCAGCCTCACTAATTTGGCCATTTTCTTTTCATAATAGTCACAAACTTTGATTAAATAACTTAGGCTGCCACAAAAAAACACTTTTTCTTGATGAAAGAGTACCCTTCTCCTAGTTCTCTTTCCATTATTTTATTCCAATTCTTTCCTTTAACTTCATATGTCCCTTGATTTTTTTTCATTTTGTGGCCTAGGAGTGTGTATACGTGAGATGCACAATCTAAGATTTAGACTGTCTAATCTTTTGATTCAGACACAACTCTTTCATTAGTGATAACTGACTTAGACACATACATCTCCTTAGGTACGCTTATACTTTCTGATTCAGACTCAAAAGAGTGCTCAGAGGGATTTCCAAAAGATCCTTCACCGTTATTTGATTGACAGGTAGAATGCTCAGTGGAGTTGTCATTTGAGTCACTAATTTCAGGCTTTTGAGGTCCCTTTTTACCATAAACATACAAAGAATCACAATGTTCCCTCTTGTGGTTTTAGAGTATAGTCTCCAGTTATATGATGTGAAACCCTTTGAAGAATTAATCAGTCCTTTGAAATACTAACTGTATATAAGGTTTGTTAAGAAAATCTATTTGTGTACACTTAAACACAGTACGAATTCATTTCTTCCTCATAGCTTAAAACCATCTTTGTTGATTGTATCATATCCTAAGCAACTTTACTATTTTGCAGTCCTCCGCTGAATCAACAAATATCCAAAGGTTTTTAGAAAATTTTTCCATGAATCTACTGTATTCTTCCTTCCGTCCTGCAATTGTTTTCCATATTTCTTTTACAGCTTATCATCCTATTCTCCTATTAAAAAATATTTTAAGCTTTTCATCTTTTGCATATATTTCATTTGTCTCGAAATGTAAGGGCTGTACATTTATAGATAATTGCTATTCTATGCATTTAAAAAGTAACAATTTGATCTTCTAATTTCTTAACAGGTAGAGAATAGGCAATCTTTATTGCTTCTTGTTGCACATCTAACTGATTCATTTTTTCATCACAACCATTGTATTAAGCTTATTATATGAATCAATGCAATTTTTTTGAAAATAATGAGACCTCAATATTTTGAAGCTGATTGCCCATTAGTGCATGATTTGTCTCTTCTCCTCTACTATATGTTTCACCCCAAATGAGACAACAACCATCAATCCATACAGTCACAAACAGTTCTGAGTTTTGCTTTTTCTTTCTATGCTCCTGATCATGAATAAAAGGATTCTCTCTTCTTTCCATCAATTTAATCCCCTTAGGAATGGCATTCCTAAGCAAAATGACCAGTGTGTGTGACAAATTTTGAAACATTCAAGCTTCTTTTGTCAAAACAACAGGTATGTTCCATCAATCCGGACTCTCCTTCTAGTCTTTTTGTAGAACTTCTTCATTCGAATAGCAATCATTGCTATCTGCCAGTTTATGTCCATCTCTTCAATGTCTATATCATCAATCTGTTCCAGGTCTTCATAAAGCAAATCTAAATCTTCAGATTGTTTGTCAAAGAGTGAATAAATAACTTCATCAGCAAAACCAGCAGGAACTTCTCTTTCTTGAAAATTGTTTGAAGAAGTAGGAGTACAAGTACTGTAGGCACCAGTAAACCAATATTAATAACTTGTTACACTGCTAAGCTCTTCTGAGTGAAAACAAAAGCAACATTTTACCTTGCAGATGATTTATAAGTACTTGTTCAAAACCTCTAAGCTATAATACAAGTCAATCAATGACAAATTGTCAACTCTTTTTGGTTCTCAATTGTCATTGCGAGATTTGACCAGCTAGGGGGCAAAGATCTAAGAAATTGATGATTGCAAATCCTCAGTAGATTACTTTCAGCTTCCCCAGAGCCTTTACCAACTTATGAGAAGTAGTTGTTGGAACCTGTCATATCCCTTTTCTAACCCTTCTGAACTTGATATAGTAAATGCTTCAAACTGTTGTTTTAAATATAGTAATAGCAATTTTAGTATTTGTTCTTGTGTTCGTCTTGGTATACGTATTGATATTCCGCGTCAATATTTATATTCACGGTCATTGTCTCTTATAGTCCTAAGATTATTATCGACTAACATTTATCTTCTAGCATACTTGATAAACGGCTTAATATTTTTGTGATAATATTTTCATGCTTGGATTATGCATTCGACTTTTTGAGTTCTAGTATGGGGTTTTTAAGTCTTAGGCTAGGAAACATTGAGGACAATGTTTAATTTTAGTATGGGGTAGTATATCTTCGATATAATCTTACCTACCTTTGCCCGTTGTTCTCACGTACCCCGTTTTCCCACCAAAATTTAAAAAAATATATGAAAATTTTAAAAAATTTCAAAAAAAAAAATAAGTGTTTTGTCACAATTTTGACTTTCCTACTGGGTAGAATAAGAATAAATTTTGACCCGATCAAGCGTGTTGAGCTCTAGCTTGTTCCTTAACTTTTAGGCTAAGTGTTCACGGAAATTCGCGAAAACGAAAAATGATAGAGTTAAGTATGAGAGGGATGCTAAGCAAGAATTAGTTGGAAATCTTAAAAGCTCATGTATGTAATTTGTGGCTTTTTCTCCCATAAGTTCCTAACCGGATTAATCATACGTGCTGTCTTTGGAGATTAAACTTAAATCAACAATTTTTTTGTAATGTACAACAAAAATTATAGTCTTAGTTCAAATTTATACTTGAATTTTTCAAAAAGAAGTCTTCTATAAAAAAAATCAAAATGTAAAATAATAAAAGCTGTGGGCTGATAAAAGTTTACTGCCTTTTGCCGGCTCACAACCGATGTGGTAGTCTTCTAAAGAAAGCACATAGTAAGAATAAAAATCCAAGACCGATAAAAGTTTGCTGCATCTTGCCGGCTCACAACCGATGTTGCAGCCTTCTAAAAGGTCAAGGGTTACAATTGCATAAATGTTTAATATTTAAGTGTGAATTAATAAATAGATCTCTTTTTGTTAAATTTAAAGATGCTTTTGAACTTGGACTATTCTGTTTTATAAGCTATGTGTATACGAGAAACCTGAGAGTTTTTGAAACCTAAGAGTTTTTTAAACCTAAGGTTTGTGAGTCCCGATACTAGTCACTGTGGGGTGTCAAAAGCCTGGTCACTTAGCCGCAAGGTTGGGATGTGCCGAGACGAAAGTCGCTACATGGGATGATCTCGCCTTCAAACTCATTATTCTCGGGTGGAACGTGAAACATAGAATTTTGCAAAACATTGATCATTGGTTGAAATTCAAAATAGCACATTCACCTAAGATATAATAATTGTCGGGAGTGAAAAATCAGGAACGATGAATTTATCTTTTTTGGGGCATTCTCGGATCGAAATGCATCTTGTTCTATGATCCTTAACGGTTATGGAAATAACGAATGTCAGAATATTCTAGGTAATTAATTATGTAAAAAAATGGAAAAGGTTTTGAAAAATGGGAAAATAGGGTGTTTTAAAGCTTGTGATTTCTTAACTCTCCTCACAAAAGTCTTTGCTACTTTTCAAAGATTTAGTTTAGTAAAGTTTTGAGATATTTGGTTTTAGGGCATATAATATTGCGTGAGGACACGGCAATCACTTAGTTTGGGGAATTTTGATATGTGAGAAATCACATATCTTTATTATATCCAAAATGGCCCTTAAATGATCAAAATGTGCAAAAATATGCTTGTATTTGTGTATTTTGTTGTTTGTGTATGTGTAGGTACGGATAATGCAAATATCACAAGAAAATGGTCAAAACCGGACAAACACGGGCACGGGAACGGATAGAGTGCACAAGAGCCGGAAGTTTCTAGCAAAAGGTCATCAAAAGTCAACCCTTGGTCAACAATGGTCAAACCACAAAATGCCAAAACCCTCAAAATACCCAAAAGAGCCTTATTGTTAAATTCATTTTCACTAAAAATCCTAAAACAATAACACCGTTAGTCCTTAACCATTAAGGGACTAACGGTCGTTAACCCGCTATAACAAAATCCCTTAAATCCCAAGCCCGAGCCCAATCATAACCCATGGCCCAATACCCGAGCCCAGGTCAACTCACTCAAATCCCCGGGTCAAACACAAGTTGTATAACATTGGGGGGGCAGTTAAAAAAGGCCGTAATCCCTTTTACTGTTCATCATCGTCTTCGCGTTTAACCCTCCTCAAAATCATAGGGTAAATGGCAATTGATGATGTGGCTCTATGATTCGAGTACCAAAGTACAAGCTGGCAGAGTTAGACGTCATAAGAGGCTCTTATTGGTCGAAAACGGGACAAGGAGGACATGTGGGCAGTGAAAGAAGCACACAAGGACAAGGATTTTTACACTAAATCCTAGCCAAATGAAGCACATAAGGTCTGACACATGGAATGCCACGTTGGCAATCCGTGTGCTCATCATTTAATCCAACGATGATGATTAAAGATCCAATGATTGGCATTGAATGAAGGGTTAAAATTAAGAATAAGAGGAGCATATCCAGACTCCTAGAAGCTTCACTCAACTGCTATATAAAGACCTCTCCTCACTCACAAGAATCATCTTTTTCTAGCTTTTAATAGTAGCTTAATTTAGTTTTAGCTAATGTAATTTTAAATTCAGTTTTTCAGCTTATTGTAATCTTCATTTCCAAAGTTTTGTATTCAGTTTTAAATCAATAAAATCTTAGTTTACTTATTTACAATCTGTTTTTACTTATAAGCTTTTATATATCTCAAATGCTTTTATTCAACTATTTCACAAGCCACTCTTATAAGCTCTTCATAAGCTCTCTGAGTCTCTAAGCTCAGATAGAGCTTAAATTAGTCATTTAATATACTTAAACATTTAAAATCAGTTAATACCTATGCTCGGAATGAATTTGGTTGCTTATGGAAGAGTTCATAGGACTTAACTAGCTTATCCTTGTGATAAGCTAGAGCTTGTTGACAGCTCTTTGAGCAAATCAAGTCTTTGTTTAGCTAAGGCTTTTGTAAGTCTTCTTTAAATTTCAAGTCTCTTAGCTTAATAATTGTATTTGCTTATTTTTAGCTTATTTCTTGCCTAATTGTGTTTAATCTTGTGTTATTGTGCTTAATAAGTATGTTTGCTTATCTGATTTCAAGTTTTATAGTCTAGATCATAGTTTTTATAATTTTGTCTCTTAAATCATTAAAAATCCAAAAATATTAGCATAACTATTAGCTTATTGATTCTGGCTTATTTGATTAGTGTTATAAGTTCATAAGGTCTGTTAAAAGTTATTTAACATCTGGTATTTGATTTTTGTGCTCTAAATCTCAGTATCAAAAGCTTAAAATGAAACTGGTTAGCAGTACTAACTGAGAGTTAGTACTGCTTGTGATCTTTTGGTTCTTTAATCTGAATTTGAACTTCATTGTTAGGATTATAAGTTAGAATTCTAGGTAGTTTGTTAGTTAAAATTAAGTGTTTATAAGCTTTCTAGTCTAGACTTTGAATATGTTAGTATAATTTTAGTCTAGTTTGTATTTTTCAGCTTAATAGATTTCTAATTGATCTCATTACTCAATTTACTCTTAGTTTGTGGTTTTAATAATAAAGAGTCAAGTTCCTTAACATGCACTTGCTCTAGTTAAATTTTGGTCATTTCATGGCACATTGCATCAGATAACATTTAGGAAATATAGTCTTTTTCAAAATCAAAAATCAGAGGGTTAAAATAGGAATTAGTTTTCAAAATTTAAAATACAAATAGCTTATAGGTCACTTTTTATTAGTTAACTTGTTTTTCAATAATTAGTTTACTTAGATATCTGTTTTTAGCTTTAAAAACCTGCATTTTCATTTTAAAAAGCCAAAGTCCTACTAAGTGCATTCTGAGTATAAGCTGTTTTCATTGAGTTTTTGATTAAGCATTTGAGTTTCAAAATACTTTTCAAAGGTAGTTTTAGAAAGCTTATAGTATAAGCTTTAAGATGGTATAAGCCATATTGTCATAAAGTTCCATTTGAGTGCTTAAAATTAAGCTCAAATGTGCCTTAAGGGGTTGTTTTGTTAACACTAAAAGAGCTTATTCCTTTATTCTAGCTTATCTGGTTATTGTTATGGCTTATTTAGGTTTAGTTTAGTTTATTAGGTTAGTATAAGTTCATTTAAGCTTATTTGATTTTGTTATTTGCTTATTTGAGCTTATTTGTTTTCTAGAGTAAAATTTTAAGTGTTTTTAAGCTTTTTAGCTCTCCTGTCATTCTAGCTTATCAATTGTGCTTATTTGAGCTCTTATGTGCTTATTAGATATAGCTTTTAGTCTGTCTTAACTTATTTTAATAGTTCATTTGCTTATTAGTGCTTAAATTGCCCAAAACAGTTAGCTTTTTATTAGTTTAGTATAGTTTAAGCAATTCTGTCTTATTTAGCTTATTTCTTAGCTTATTTGTGGTTTATAAAAATAGTTGTTTTGCAAAAGTAGCTTATTTTTAAGTATTTTCAAAAGTTATAAAAAAATGAAAAAAAAATTAAAACACTTGGGAAAGTGGGAAGCCCCGGGTGAGCAAGGCTCGAACCCGGGACCTCTACCACCTTCACCAAGCGTTTTAACACCCACACCCTTAACCATTGTGCTACAATAGCTCATCCGGTATTCCTTTGCATAATTTATCTTTTATACACGTTTTAGGCATAATAGTATAATAAGTTGTTTTAGCTTATTTCACAGCTTATTCGATAAGCTGTGTTACCCAACTTATTTTTCCTAGATTCCTCTTAGTTCAAGCTACTTTCTATAATTTTTTCAGAATTTTTATAATTAGTTTAGTATTTTTAAACATTTATTTTTATTAAAAACTTTAAAAATTCATAAAAAATAGAAAAATAATCAAAAAAATATAATTCTTTTTTAGAAAATTTTCTTTTATCATATAGTTTCTAGGAAAATTAGTTTTGCTTTCGTAGGGTTAAAATTGCAAAATCTCAATTTTTAAAGAACGGGATTCGTTCCCGTTCACGTTTTTCAAATTTTTAAGCTCAATTCAACTCCGTTTTTGTTCTAGTTTTCTTTAAACTTACTTTTTAGTCAATTAGAGTCTATTAAAAGAGAAAAATTCATTTTAGGTTTAATTTTGGAAATTTAGGGTTTTTAATCACCATTTAGGGTTCCCGTTTTGCATTTTTAGTTAAAGTTTAATTTAGGGTTTTAAATTTTGGAAATTTAGGGTTTTTAATCACCATTTAGGGTTCCAAATAAAGGAGGGATAAGGGAGAGAATATTAGAAGAAGCACATAATGCTAGATATTTGATACAACCTAGAAGCGTAAAAATGTATCAAGACATAAAAATGGTTTATTAGTGGCCAGTAATCAAGAAAGATGTTGAAAGTTAGATAGAAAAATGCTTAACTTGTCAATGAGTAAAAGTCGAACACCATAAGCCATACGAAGAACTACAACCGGTAAAAATACCTGTGTTGAAGTGAGAATACATAACTATGGACTTTGTGACAAAACTATCGAGAACCCAAAAAGGGCACGACATCATATGGGTAATAGTAGATCGTTTAATCAAATCAACTCACTTCCTCTAGTTAAAGAAACATTTCCAATAGACTAATTAGCTCGATTATACATTACGAAAATTGTAAGTCGCCATGGGGTTCCAGTTTCCATTGTGTCTGATCGTGATAGCATGTTTACATAAAAGTTTTGGGAAAGTTCCCAAAGGGAACTAGACACAAAATCAGCATGAGTACGACCTCCCATCCTCAGACCTATCCCAGAGCGAAGGTACAATTCAAACTCTTGAAGATATGTTAAGTGCTTGTGTAATTTACTTTGGAGGAAATTGGCGGAACACTTGCATGATTAGAGTTTTCATCCAAACAACATTACATTCGAGCATAGGAGCAGATCCGTATGAAGCCTTATATGGACGAAAATGCCGAACCCCGTTAGTTGGTTTGAAAAGGGAGAAAAAGAGCATTAGGACCTGACATAATATAAGAAACAACTATAAAAATAGAACAAATAAGAGAACGCCTAAAGATAGCTCAGAGTCGCAAAAAAGAGATACACATATAAGAAAAGAAGGGCGATAGACTTTCAGCCAGGTGACCGTGTGTTATTAAAAGTATCTCCTTGGAAATGGATAGTAAGGTGTAGAAAGAAAGGAAACTAAGCCTTAGATTATCGGACCATTTGAAATCACGAAACGAATAGGCAATGTCGCATATCGACTCGATTGTGAAATACTTTATCGCCCAGGAAAGGCTAATGTAGTAGCTGACGCTTTGAGTAGAAAGGATAAAGCGTATGCCAATTATGATGAAGTTGTACAAGATTCAAGTGCCATCCTACTTGCTTGATTAAGTTAAAAAGGTGGAACGGAGATCATTAGGGAGAAATTGACCTAGATGAGTCAAAGGATACGTCAAAAAAACACATGCACCCTGACTTCCGAATACATATTTGCCTTTAAGGACGCGTGTGGGTTCCAAATAAAGGAGAGATAATGGAGAGAATATTAGAAGAAGCACATAATGCTAGATATTTGATACAACCTGGAAGCGTAAAAATGTATCAAGACATAAAAATGGTTTATTGGTGGCCAGTAATCAAGAAGGATGTTGAAAGTTAGATAGGAAAATTCTTAACATGTCAATGAGTAAAAGTCAAACACCATAAGCCATACGAAGAACTACAACCGCTAGAAATACCTGTGTTGAAGTGGGAATACATAACTATGGACTTTGTGACAAAACTCTCGAGAACCCAAAAAGGGCACGACATCATATGGGTAATAGTAGATCGTTTAATCAAATCAACCCACTTCCTCCCAATTAAAGAAACATTTCCAATAGACTAATTAGCTCGATTATACATTACGAAAATTGTAACTCGCCATGAGGTTCTAGTTTCCATTGTGTCTGATCGTGATAGCATGTTTACATAAAAGTTTTGGGAAAGTTTCCTAAGGGAACTATACACAAAATCAGCATGAGTACGACCTCCCATCCTCAGACCTATCCCAGAGCGAAGGTACAATTCAAACTCTTGAAGATATGTTACGCGCTTGTGTAATTTACTTTGGAGGAAATTTGGGCCAACACTTGCCACTGTTAGAGTTTTCATACAACAACAATTACCATTCGAGCATAGGAGCAGCTCCGTATGAAGCCTTATATGGACGAAAATGCCAAACCCCGTTAGTTGGTTTCAAAAGGGAGAAAATGAGCAATTAAGACCTGACATAATATAAGAAACAACTAAAAAAATAGAACAAATAAGAGAACGCCTAAAGATAACTCAGAGTCGCCAAAAAAAGCTACGCATATAAGAAAAAAAGGGGGATAGACTTTCAGCCAAGTGACCGTGTGTTATTAAAAGTATTTCTTTGGAAATGGATAGTAAGGTTTAGAAAGAAAGGAAACCAATCATTAGATTATCGAACCATTTGAAATCACGGAACAAATAGGCAATGTCGCATATCAATTCGATTATGAAATACTTTATCACCCGGGAAAGGCTAATGTAGTAGCTGACGCTTTGAGTAGAAAGGATAAAGTGTATGCCATAATGATTAAGTTGTACAAGATTCAAGTGCATCCTAACTTGCTTGATCAAGTTAAAGAGGTGCCACAGGAGATCATTAAGGGGGAGAACTTGACCTAGAGGGAGTCAAAGAATACGTCAAACATATGCACCTTGACATCCGAAACATATTACGCTTTTAAGGACGCGTGTGGGTTCCAAATAAAGGAGAGATAAGGGAGAGAATATTAGAAGAAGCAGATAATGCTAGATATTTGATACAACCTGAAAGCGTAAAAAAGTACCAAGACATAAAAATGGTTTATTGGTGGCCAATAATCAATAAGGATGTTGAAAGTTAGATAGAAAAATGCTTAACATGTCAATGAGTAAAAGTCGAACACCATAAGCTATACAAAGAACTACAACCGCTAAAATTACTTGTGTTTAAGTGGGAATACATAACTATGGACTTTGTGACAAAACTCTCGAGAACCTAAAAATGGCACGACATCATATTGGTAATAGTAGATCGTTTAATCAAATCAACTCACTTCCTCCCAATTAAAGAAACATTTCCAATAGACTAATTAGCTCGATTATACATTACGGAAATTGTAACTCGCCATGAGGTTCCAGTTTCCATGTGTCTGATCGTGATAGCAGGTTTACATAAAAGTTTTAGGAAAGTTTCCAAAGGGAACTAGACACAAAATCAGCATGAGTATGACCTCCCATCCTCAGACCTATCCCAGAGCTAAGGTACAATTCAAACTCTTGAAGATATGTTACGCGCTTGTGTAATTTACTTTGGAGGAAATTTGGGCGAACACTTGCCACTGTTAAAGTTTTCATACAACAACAATTACCATTCGAGCATAGGAGCAGCTCCGTATGAAGCCTTATATGGACGAAAATGCCGAACCCCGTTAGTTGGTTTGAAAAGGGAGAAAAAGAGAAAGTTGGACTGACTTATTTTAAGAAACAACTACAAAAATAGAACAAATAAGAGAACGCCTAAAGATAGCTAAGAGTCGCCAAAAAGAGCTACGCATATAAGAAAAGAAGGGTGATAGACTTTCAGCCAGGTGATTGTGTGTTATTAAAAGCATCTCATTAGTAATGGATAGTAAGTTTAGAAGAAGGAAATCTGGCATTAGATTTATCAAACCATTTGAAATCACAGAACGAATAGGCAATGTCGCATATCGGCTCGACATTCCTCAAGAATTGGGAAATCTACACCATGCATTTCACGTATCTAAGCTTCGTATGTTTGTTTTGATGTCATCCAAGAAGATATCATACTAAGATGTACAAGTTAACGAGAAATTGGCATATGTTGAGGAACTTGTGGCTATCTTGGACCATAAAGTTAAGGTATTACGAAACAAGGAAATCCCGATTGTAAAAGTACAATATAATCATCATAGTGGAAATGAGGCAACTTGGGAACCTGAGGAGGACATGATGCAGCGTTATCCTCACTTGTTTTATAAGATTTCGAGACGAAATCCCTTTTTACAGAGGGATGGTGTAATCTCTGTTGTTTTATAGAATAAATTAAGAATAAAGTGTTACTTTAGGTGTTCAACGTCATCCCAACGGCAATTTTGTGAATTGCGAATATTAAATATTTTAAATACCAAGTGCTTTATAATGTAAATGTTTTAAGGCAGGTCAATAGATCTACGGTACTCCCTCGTAAAATATATTACAAGCATCAATAATAGAAAAGCTACGGTAAAATATATGTTACATGCACGTATGGTTAAACCTTATATAAAATAACGTAATTAACTAGAAAGAGCGTGCTTAAAATGAGGAAATGCAATGCTAGAAAATATCTCTTGTGTTGTCAAGTCACACCTCCAACTTCACCAATGAAAATTCACCCAACCTTAGTAAAAACAAAATTGAAGAATGTAATTTATGCTTGTATTTTACACAACCATTGGGAAGATCGAACAGATCAAAAGAGATGGGTGGTGACAAAAGCTCAAACATTGTATAGATTAAGAGGTGCCTTGAAGTTGTAAAATAGAAATGAAATGTCGTATCGTAACTCGGCTAAAAATAGAACTAGTTAGAGCAACAGAAGGAAAAAAATAAACTAAAAATAAACTTTCTAATAGTGGAAACCATCAGTTCGTGAGCGGAAGTTTAATCACTCAGGCTACGGTAAGTTGTTATATACTCTATTTTTAGCCTAAAATCTATAGTCGTGTTAGATCAGTTTTAATAAACGTTCTAATGTTATTATTATATGACGATGCTTATTATGATCCAACAAAATTTGCTTAACTTTAGCGAAAATATTTCTTGTGCATTTCTTTTGTTACCATTGATACTATAAAAATTATTTTTGCATGCATTAAAAATGATTTCTACGATGATATTTATGTTGGCTCTTTTATGAACAATAAACAAGGATAATTATGTGTATGGACAGAAATGGTATGTGATGCTCATGAGAAAATGATGAATGAATGATTGAATGAGTCCGTTCCTATTAAATTAGGACGACGTATATCGCCAGTGGGTCGTTTGAACACACTCACGTAAGCAATGCAAGGGATGTTGCCTTTTATGATATATAATTTTTGAGTAAGAATATTATGAGTTTTATTATTTGAAATGTTACATGTTATGTTTCGACTCAAAAAATGGGGGTCATACTTATTTATGCTCATATGACTCATTCGTTCCGTTTTATGCTCTGCTTTAACAGTCAAAATTATTTAATTTTGTTATCCAGTTGCATAAATATTTCCACCGTTGTATATAGTTGCTTGCTGGGCGTTGTCGCTCATTCTTACATTTTTTAGCACTCTAGTTACGAAGATGGATTAAAATAACGAGACTGAGATGCTTAAGGTAGTAGTCAAAATGTAAGTTTCTTTATGTATTTGTCGAATGTTTTCTTCCAACCATGTTTTTAATTTATTTCGTTTAAAGTCTCCATTTCAATAAATTGTAATGAACTCGACACCCTTATGTAATGTATTTCATCCTGTACTACAAGTCGATATGTTATCAGACTTCGCCCCACGTTTCATGCAATAAATTACCTATGGTTTACAAAATTGAAATTTGAGGGTGTCACAATTATAATAAAGATCATGAAGCTCGGGTAACACTTGAATAAACCATCTTTGTAATGTGTGAGAGTTAGTGTGTGTAACGATTTGATGCAAGTGACAGGAACCTTCTTTGGGAAGTTGTGAATTGCCTTTATTTATTGGGAAGCGTTAGGGTTTTAGAGGTGTGGAAACTTAAAAGAGGATGGAGTGGTTGAATAGTTTGCCGTTTAAAATTAATTGTTTCAAACTTTGAATTCGAGTATATGCGAGATCAATCAATCACGACAAGTATATAATAACTAAACTACAAGCAATAAATATGAAGCAATAGTAAGTAAGAGGATGGAAAAGATAAAATCAAGACACATGGTTTTATAGGGTTCGGCGGGGATACGAAGCTCCTCATACCCATCACTCCCTGAGTATCCGTCTAAGGAGTTAATGGATCTATGTCAGCAAGATCCTTCAGGCGGAGAAAATCGTAAATCGTCACTTTACAATTATTCTGACACTAAGCTAAATGTCGAGTTTTTCTAAGGATAAAACCAAACAATTCGCACACGTATTACCAATACTAACCCCCTCACACAAGTATTTTAAGGACTAAAATACTAACCCTCGCACACTAGTATTTTCAGGACTCAAATACTAACCCTCACACACAAGTATTTTTAGGACCTAAATACTAACCCTCACATACAAGTATTTTTATGACACAAAATACTAACCCGAACTAACTAACTAAAAAATTAGAGGTTATGAAATAGATCTACACAAGATATCTAAACAACTGCTACTACAATGACAACTAGACTATAAGAACTTGTATCTTTAAGATAACTCTTGTTCTTAGACTTGTTATCAAAGTGAATCAAAGATTGGATCACTTTAAACGAGATAAAATAAGTATAATGATAAAAGAAAAAGTGGATAAAAGATGCTATATATGCATAGAAAATTATGGGAAAAGGTGGTTGTGTGTGTGAAAAATGACATGCTATTTATAGGCAAATGAGGTAACCCCCGCTCCTTCACGGTGCGACGGTTCCCTTATCAATAAGAGAACCGTCCGTACATCAAACAACTGATTTTTTTTGTCTTTTTGTAGTTACTTGCAAATCTTGCCAAGATCTTTCAAGATTTGGCTTCTAGATGCTATTTCAAATTTGAAATTGTTTTGTTAGTTAGTTTAAATAGTTTGTATGTTATAAAGAGGGTCTTAGTTTATGTAAAAATATAAAGTGTGGAAATTATTTCTCTTCTGATCATTACTTGAACATGTTTAATTATCAATATTCATACCTTAAGTGATGTTGTGTCGAAATAGAATTTTACGACTAAAATTTTTTTGCGTAAACTTTTATGTAAGACGTTTTACATTTTCTGTTAGAATCAAAAAGTAAAGAGGCCGTAAAATATAAATAAAAATTTTAGACATTATTTGTTTAACAAGAGGTAAACACTTTAGGGAGTGATCAACAAATGTGGGGAGGCCACTCGTTGATCATCCGAGAGCAGACAAGGAGGACACGCGTAACCATTCTCCTTAGCTCGTACAACTTAGTGCTGGTTGCGCACCCTACTACTCAGGTGTCGAATGGTACATCTTAACCGTTAGTGACAGTGGGGAGGCAGTGGTCCTCACATGAGTACTCATACGTAGGGGTAAGTTACCAAATCAGGTGTGGCATGGGTTTGTAGATGAGGCGCCATCAGGTGATTAGTTGATAGGCTCTTGTCTTAGGCTTGATTCGAGCATCTTATTAGTGGACTTGAGCCATTAATATTGATACGCTATCAATTATCTTTACATTATTAGTCCTTACAATGTATAATCTTTAGGTTTTCTTTGTTAGTCTTTTCATTTGTCATTGAGTTTCTATTGTAGGTCCCTAACTTTATTAAGAAATAACTATTATTTTCAATGCAAGTTCCTGATTTTTCTAAGTAATAACTATCATATTACGTAAAAACTTGGTAATATGAGATATGTAGTTATCTACCATTAGTTTATCGTTAAGGGCAATAGCTTGCTAATTAATGTATCTTTAAATGGTGTTTATGCATTTTTATTTTCTTATGAATATTAATTTTTTGTTGTTAGTTTTTGATTTTTTTTATATTATTAGCCCTTTTTCGTTGTTAGTTTTTAATTTTCCTTTTACATTATTAGTCATTAAAATGTATAAAATTTAATTTAAGATGTGATACTTTATTGATTTTAATTAATGATAGTTTTTTTTTTTATGTTTTAAGAAGTTGAAAAACAAATTTACTCATGCATGCACAACAAAATCTTTTTATGTCTACATATATTAATTCAAAATCAATCTATAAAAAAGTTCATCTCGCCATAAATATATAATTTTGTCCCGTCGCAACGTGAGGACAAAAAAATTTCCTTGTATCTAAACATTTACCAATATTTGTTCACTGTTTATAAACTAATCAATGAAGGGTAATAGACAATAGTTTCTTGGTTGTTAGTTTCTTTTACATGTTAATCATTCGATTTTTCTAAAAGCATACCCTATTAGTTCTTGGTGGGTACTTTTTATTACATGTTATAACATACATTATTAGTCTTTTTTGAGAACGACATACATCATTAGTCCTTATTGAATACTAATATACATTATTCTTCTTGAGTGGTTTAATTTAATTATTGTGTTAGTCCTTCGCATGAAATATCACTTTATTACTTGCGTGGTTAATTTTTATTACATGTTAGTCTTTCGATTTTTCTAATAACATACATTAGAGTCTTATGGTGGTTACTTTTTTTTATTACATTTTAATCTTTCAATTTTTTAGTAATATACATTATTAATCCTTAATGAATGGTCATCTTATATCTTATCTTATCTTTCTATCTTATATATATAAAGATTCAGTATTTTATTAATGTTGCAGGCTTAAGTTTTGTAACCATGGCTATAAGGTTTACATGACCCACACCCGTTAATTGTGTATACAAAGTCCTCTTATTTAATGTGCAATATTGAAGTGTTGTAACCTTTGTGACTGTGAAAGTTGTACAAGTTACAAAATGTCATGTTTAGTTATACTAGTAGGGTACCGTGGTGCAGTGACGGATTACCCTGTTAATTAAGTTTAGAGCCAACAAAACAAAAAGGAACCGATTAACCGGAGAATAAAAAATGATCACATTTTTGACACCCCGATCCCACTTTTTTTCTTTTTACTGATTTCGGTCCGGTCTCTCTTTTCCCGTTCTCATTTTCGGACGGATTTTATTAGCTAGCAAAACCGATGGCGACTTCGATTTCCGGTTGAACCAGTTGGTCCGGTGCAGTTTTCAAAACCATATGTATCATCAACTTATTAGCATATAAATTGTTTTTTGCTTTGTATGTTTTATTAGCTTGTACAATGTGTATACTAACATGTATTTTATCATTTTAGGGGTGTTTTTAAAGTAACATTAATTAGTGTATTTAATTAGTTTATACTTGTAACATATGCGTGAATGAATAAATGTTGTACATTTTGCTTTAATATATGTATTTTTCATTTCAGGGGTTTTTAAAACTAACATTAATTAGTGTATTTAATAGTTTATACTTGTAACATTATGGCAGAGAATATTTATCGTGTTTGCCTTTAATATTTGTATTTGTTAGATAGTTGATTTTGTGGTGAAATGTTGCATTTAAGGATTGTACATTATGCTTTATAACTTGGATGACTTGATTTTTTTGTGGTGAAATGTTGCATTTAAAAATTGTACATTATGCTTTATAACTTGGATTACTTAATTTTTTTAAAACATTAAATGAAGAGAGAGTGTCTAATTTATAGGATTTTTGGGGTATAAATTCAAAAAAAACGGCTATATTCCTTCCCCCCAACGGTCAGATTTAAAAAAAAAACACCTGGGCTGGTGGTGACGGCGCGAGAACGAACGGCGCCACCGAGGTAACGGTGCGCCGTTGGTTTTCTGGCGCCGTTGGTCTTGGCACCACCTTCGGCGCCACCGTACCTCGTTCTCTAACCATCACTTTTTTTGTGCATAATTGATTTTGTTTATTTAATTTATTTTTGTGTTTCACTTTGTTAGTTTATTGTAAATATGTGATGAATGTGGTTAGTCTAATGATTCATTCTTTTTTGTGGTGTTGTAGATGTTTAGCAGTGAAGATGACAAAGATTTGGCCCGAGAGATGGAGCTTTGAAGACTGGCGAATAATGATCTACATAGAAATGAAAATCCATGCTTGGTAAAATTGTTTTTATGTGTTTATGAGATTGTTGTTGTGTTGGTTTGTGTTTTTTTACTTATACCAATGGTGTTTTTTGTTTTTGATTTGTGTGATTTCTTAGTAATTTCTTAGTGACGAAGAAGATTTGAAAAGAAAGAAGTAAAGAATTAGAGGGTTGCAATTTTTCAAGGCAAGCGATTGGGTTTTTGACCCAATAGAAAAAAGTGTATAGTAAAAGAAAGATGGTAAATGCAGTAGGTTAGCATTCACTCTCATATGTCAAGTCCAATGTAACTTTCATTTTTTAAGATATTTGTATAAGATCATACAAGATTTTATATTCACGTGTTGTTTTTAAAATCTATTGTACATGCAACAATTAACATGTCATATTTGAAACAAAAATATCATCTATTGTACATGCAATAATAATATAGTGCTTGATTTATTTTTCTCTTTTCATACGACAATTGTGAAACCAAATAATAATGAATTTCAAGTGAACTTGAATATACGAAGGTCAAAATTTTGCTTTACATTAACTTTTCTAACTTGAGACCAAATTGTCGCATGTTTAAGTATTTTTTTTTTGTAAAGAACAAAATTCGTGTGTTTTGAAACAATTTTATACAAACTTGATTAGACTAATATTTTATCAAATTGGGATCTTACCATTGATATAGCTTTGTATTAAAATTGTAGCATATTATGGATTTTTTTACCTTCAACTCAACGAAATCAAAAGTTTAGTTTTTTAATCGAAGAACAAAACTGATACAACGCACGGATCTGAATGCTCGTTAGAACAATGTTGGAGTGTATTCATTTATAATTTTATATATAATCAAAAGAAAAGTAAAACGACGCCGTTTTCGTCGTTTAGCTACAGTGCTCGTCTTATTGGGCTCCCAAATTTGGGCCGGCCCATTTGACTTTTTTTAGTAGGCAATATAAAAAAAATTGCTTTGCATAAAATAAGAATTTTTTTTTACAAAAATACTGATTTAATCAGATAAAAAAATACTCACGACATGAAGCCAAAAAATTACAAAAGTACTGATTTATTCAGAGCAAAAAATATCCGCGACATGAGGCCCAACACATAAGCCTATATTAAAAAAACAAACTATTAAACATGAGACCGAACAAATAAACTCGCACAAAATAAATTAAAAAAAATTGACCCGTAGCAACGCGCGACCAACACTAAGTAAAAAGAAAAAACAAAGATAAAAAAAATTATTATTCGGGAAGAAATTAGACCCGCCGCAACGAGCGAGTTCTTATGCTTGAGCACACCAATAAAAAATAACCCGCCCCGCAGCAATGCGCGAGTACTTTGGCTTGTTAATACTATTTAAAATGTCAATTATCTAAACTACTTTATAATGGAAATTTCACCCATTTTTAAAAAGAGTAGGAATTGAAAAGTTGAAAATTGTACAAGCCTTAAAAACTAAATGTACAACTCATTCTACTATTAATATTTGTAATAATGCTAATTGATAATTTCGGATGCTTTGAATGCTAATCGGCTAATTATGCATTAATCTCTAGAAATGTACAAGCTTTGGAAACTAAATGTACAAGCCTTAAAAACTAATAATATTGACATTAAATGTGTGATTATTAATTTTATTTAATGCTAATTGTTAATTTGAAAGTTCAAATTAATAGCCTCATGGCTATATAAATCTATTATATCCATGACACAATTCCTATTCACTCAATTCTCATTCACTCATCTCTCTTCTCTAACCACCGTCGGCTGCCCCTCACCACCATTGGTTGCCGCCCCACCGTCGCCGGCTGCCACTACTCGCCACCGTCGCTAAAATGTTTTTAGGTATTTTTTAATATTTTAATAGAATTATATGATTTGGCATAGTTTGAGGGTTTTTTATATATAATGAAGGTTTATGTTTTCAAATGTTTTTTATAGATGGAACGAGTGTTATGACAATGAAAATGAACTACAATCATTTAGGCATAAGGCACGACAACAAGATAAAGTATACGAGGAACGTAAAGAAAGTTGTTAGATTCTATTAGTCAACGGTCAAACGGTCAACGGTCAACAGTCAAATTAACATAACTTAGCCATCTAATAGATTCTGCATCTTCGCACCGGTATATTCTATCCGAAAGGTCATGAAGGGGTGATGAATGAAGTTTCTGATGGTGCTGCAATCTTTGCATCCAGTTATTGGCTTAGGAACAGCGACATGTATCGAGTTTAATTACTCTTATCAATATTTTAGGACGACAATAAACGTTACATTTAAAAGATACATTTTTACGTGTGTATGGTACTCGTGTTAGGTAACTTTTATAGACTAACATTGGGTCGACAAATGTAAGCATGATTTTCATTTGTCATGCATAAATTATTAGTCTATACATAATTATTCTAGGCGTGTCATATTTTAGTATGTTTATTTTAGACGTGTTATATTTTTGGCATGATTAGATTTTCATTAATCTCCATTAGCTGGATCCTTAGATGTAGGATTAGTCTTGAGCTCAAGTTTTATCTATCTATATCTATACTTCTATACTACATTATAAAGCATTTTTCCACCCATTCTTGAAAAGAGTATGATGTTGAAAGTTGAAAATTATACAAGCCTTGAAAAATAAATGTACAAGTCTTGAAAACTAAGAATCTTGACATTAAATGTGTGACGAAAAACTTAGAAATATACAAGTCTTGAAAACTAAATGTACAAGCCTTAGAAACTAATAATCTTGACATTAAATGTGATTGGTAAAATTTGATGACTTGACAAAAATATCTTGGCCGGATTTAATAACATTAAATGTGTGATTGGTAACTGATTTGTAATATGAAATTCTTTGTGGCTTATAAATACAAGTTGACCCGTTTTTCGACCAGAACCGGTTGAACCTGCTGGGTCGAACTGGGTTTCAAAACATTATGTTTAATCTCCAAACCATCAAACTTTTATTATTTTTTGTTTATAACCTATAAACTTTTTTTATCACTACAAATATTTACCGCTAGGAATTCCCGCCGCTATGCGGAGGTACTCGTCTAGTATTATTAATTAGTTTATTATATCAACTTGATTTTGAATATCAGGTTCAAAAAATTTCACTTTATAAAAGTCTAAATATATTATTAATTAGTTTATTATATCAACTTGATTTTTCAAACATTTTCACTTTATAAAAGTCTAAATATATTATAAATTAGTTTATTATATCAACTTGAAACATTTTCATTTTAATATCAGCCGTTAAAAAAAAAAAGTCCAAGTACGTAGATTCCAATCTTCGGAAAACGTAATGTAATGCTATTGCGTAAAGATGGTACCTGAAAATCATTATTACCATTAAGTTAAAATTAAATTGACTGAAAACAATACTCGAAGAATAACATACATCTTAAAATATGCATGTGTGTAACGTTTTTCAAAACAATAAAAACAGCATGCTAAAAAAAGTTTTAACCGTGCAACAATAACGTACTTTCTAAAATGCTCCATTTTGGTACGTGAAATTTTTTTGAGCATTGCTGAATCCTCCTACAAAATCAACATACTTATCCTCCAACACACAATCATATAATATATATTTTTTCCACTTATTCTCTCTCCAAATCCAAACCGTCAGTTCCGCCATGTGTCAGGATCCTGTGTGTAGAAGGATTTGTAGGACATTTTTTAGGAGGAATTAGCATTTTTGAAATTTTTTTGTTCCACTTAATGTAACGAACTTTTAAATTTTGTGTTAATTTGCACCAACATGGATAGGCAACCGGATAAAAAGTTTTTTTACCGGCTAATAGTCTACGTGGCTTTTTTGTAACACCAAAATATAAAAACGAGTTTATTAACTATATAAGTCAAATTCTTCCCCCAACCCAAATCAGATACAACACACTCGACATTTCCCCCAATTTCATCTTATAAACCCTAACTTTTAGTTTTCATATAATTGAACCATTAACCCTAATTGAACAATCACAATGCGTTTAACAGTCAATTTTCATCATGATGGTACATTTGTCCCATCACCTCTCATGTATTAAGAAGGAGACGAATCCACAATTCGTGATATTAAATTTGAAGGGATGACACTTATTAGGTTGTCCAAGCTACTTCAAGGAACAAGTATGAACCCTAGATTACTAGCCTATATGTTCAATCCTTCAACAGTTCCTCAAGATCTAAACACCAACCCACAATTCTTTTGACAATATTTAACTTCATTGCATTTGCATAAGTGCTTTTTTAGCCTATGCTTTTGCTACCCTTTGTTGGGCTTTAACCAACACAGATGCACGCAATAGTGCTAAGTAGCTAGTCCTTTTTTTTACCAAAGAGTTTAGTTTGTTTTGCATTCTTCGTAGTCCTTTATTTTTGTCATAAGACTTTGTAGAGGGTAGCTAATCCACTTTGTCTTGTGAGGTAAATAAGATGACATGGTTAAACACTTATGCGTTTTGAGCATTTTTTAGAACAACGGATATTATTAAAAATGAACTAGCAAGAAGCTAGAAAACTAAACGTTACATGATTACAAGAGAAGGGTTTTTAGCCAATCAACCCAACTAAACTTTAACTTACATCTATATATACACCGATAAAAAGATCGTGACACAAGATCATCAAAAATCAACGCTTTCAGAGGAATACTCGAACCAAATAGTAATTTATTTCGAAAATTACAAACTGACCACCAGATGGTATAAAAGACACCTTCTAACATCTGTTTAAGCTTGCAAGAAAACTTGAGATTCGACAACCAACCCACCCATTCCTCGTACGAACCAAACTCCGACATACTAAAATCCTACCAGGTAGCAATTTTACCATAAATCGCCAGATAACATGAAAAGAAAATATGGCTTGAAGATTCTGCAAACATGCCACAATTCGGACATAAAATGGACTAGATATCCACTCCTCTTCGAGACAAATTAAAACGAGTAGGTAAACAATCCAATCTAACATTCCACGCGTGAATATTGACTTTAATCGGAACAACCTTTATCCAACATGTCTTAGAAGAAACCTTCAATTCGGTAACATATGGTCGTCAATATGTCTCCTAACCGAGCCAACAGAGAAGACTCCCGAACCCTCCAACGACCAAACCCATCTATCTTGCATCACAGGAAGTTGAAAATCCACCATGTTGGTTGACAGCTCTAAAAACTGCTCGAATTCAGCTCCACCCCTCGAATAACGACGCAGAGAATAACCCAAATTATCATGAGCCAATTTAGCTGCTACTGTGATCTTCTTGAAAGATTCCAACTCATATACTCTAGGATATAATAATTTAAAAGCGACATTATCTTTCCAAACGTCCTCCCAAAACAAAGTATCTTCACCATTACCCACCTTTTTCTTTATAAGACCAAGAAGATCAATCCCTTGCTTCTTAATATGTGTCAAATCTCGAACAATATCTAGCCAAATAGATGCACGATATGACTTAGGAGAATTACTAAGAGAACCATCCTCACCATGCACAGCTTGAATAACCCTAGCCCATAACGATCTATTATCATTTCTAAAACGCCACACCTACTTAAACAGAAGAGCACGGTTCAAGGCATAAAAACTTGAAACACATAGACCCCCTTTCTCTTTAGAAGCCAACACACTTTTCCATCTAGCCCATGACATTTTCTTTTCATTATCCTCCACCCCATTAAAAAACGTCTTCTAATAGACTCCATTCTTTTTTAACACTTGCATAAGGACTTTAAACATGGGCATATAGTAAATAGGAGATGAACATAATACAGATTTAAGGAGAGTTAACCTTCCACCTATCGAAAGAGTCTTCATCTTTCATTTGGAAAGCCTTGCCAACAATTTATTAACGATCTCATCCCATGATTTTATTCTTGACATCATACCACCGACTTTGAAACCTAGATAAGAAAAAGGGGGCTTGAGCGTCAAACATCTTATCATTTAGGGAGCACGATTTACTTTATCAAAGTCGAATGCTATCCCCATTAGTTTACTTTTTTTTATATTTATACGAAGTCTAGAAGCTTTAAAGAAACAATCCAAAACATGCACAATAGTAGAAATATTTAAATCACTCCATTGCCCCATAAACACGACATCACCCGCATAGAACAAATGGGTTAAATGCAGCGTCGTCCCAATGGAAACTCCCTTGAACATACCTTCATTAACAACATTCTGAAACGAGAGATGAAAGCTTTCCATAATTAGAATAAATAAAATTAGAGAAAGTGGGTCTCCTTGTTTAAGACCTTTATGGAATTAAAATTCTTCTGTAGGACTCCCATTAACAAGAACCAAACCTCTATAAGATCTTAAGAACTTTGAATCCAACCGCGCCATAGATCACCAAAACCAAATTTCTTCAAAACATCATCCAAATAATCCCATCAAACCGAATCATAGGCCTTTTCAAAAACGAACCTTAAAAATCATAGTTTGCTTCTTCTTGGATTTACACCACTGAATTAATTCGTTCAAAATAAAAAGGTCATCCAGAATTTGCCTATTCTCAATGAAAGCGGATTGAACTTCATTCACAATATCTCCCAACACAGTAACTAAACGATTCGTCAGGATCTTAGTAATAATTTTGTACAAGCTCCCAATCAAACTAATAGGTCTAAAATCTTTAACCATTCTAGCATATTGCATTTTTGGAATCAACGCAATAAAAGAGGAATTTTCCCCACTAGGAAATAACCCATATTGAAAAAAATAAGACACTGCATCCATTAAATCACTTTCAATAATACTCCAATACCTTTTGTAAAAACCAAAAGTAAAACCATCCGGGCGTAGGGACTTATCCAAACCGCAATCCCACATGGCTTTATTAATTTCATCCTTAGTAGCGTTTCTTTCCATGTCTACAAGTTGCTTTAGTGTCAAAATATTAGGAAATTTCATGTGTAAATGAAAACGAGACGATCCTGGGCGATTAAACCGGTCCTTAAAATGAGACAAGAACTTGTTCTTCACCATATCAGGGGAATCTATCCAAGCTCCTTCAACTAAAATACCGCGAATTGCTAACTGATTTCTTTTTTTATTAAGGATACCATGAAAATATTTTGAGTTTTCTTCTCCTTCAATCGACTATTTAATCTTAGCTTTCTGAGCCACTTCCAACGAATCTAACTTGTCCAAGTCTTGTAACGATTCAAAACATCCATACGCGTATTAAGAACGTCAGAATTCACATCTCTTTTATCTAAAACACTATCAATGTAAGACAATGTGCCTTTTAGAAATAGTTTTTGAGCTTTATTGCTATGTTTCTTAACTTTTACCCAACTACGCACATTCTGTTTAAGGTGCTTCAGTTTCTTCATAAACCTAACCATAACATTAGTCTCAGAAGGAAAAGGAGCACTCCAAACCTCTTACACAAACTTATCAAAACCCTCTATTTCGAACCAATAATGATAAAACCAAAAGGGAATGGTACCGTAGTCAAAACATATCTCTCGCATTAAAATAGGCCGATGATCCGACAAATATCGATCCAAGGTACTGGCAGAAATATTCGGACAAAACTCCATTAAACCTTCTAAAATTAGAAAATGGTGTAACTTACTCATTTTAGTAGCGGATTTATGAACCCGTGTTAACGAACATCCTCCCAAAGGAACTTCCACCAATCCTCCTAAAGAGATGAACATAATTGAAATTAGCAGCTCCTTGCACGTTGAAAGTAGAACCAAACCTTTCATCTTGTGAACGAACTTCATTAAAATCACCCATAATTACTACTTCACCATCCCAATTTTCAATCACATAATTCAAACAATCCTATAACATCTTTTTTTCCAGAAAGCTCTTGTAGAGTATACACTCATATTATTAACATACTCTTGGCGTTAAGCGCCCACTCGCCTTTAATAGCAACAAAGTAATCGCAAATTGTTGAATTTTGTTTATGAAACAACCTTGGATCCCATACACAAAGAATCCCACCTGAGTTACCAACATAAGGGTCGCACACAAAATCAAATGTAGAATTACCCCCAACACAGCTTTATATTACATAGATCCACATGCTCTATTTTTGTTTCTTGAAGAGATAAAAAGTTCACCTTATTATTACAACACAACTCTTTAACCCAATCTTTTTTGGCCTTTTGGGCAAGGCCTTGAACATTCAATGATAGAAAATTCATCGATTAAACTCATTCGCTCCTTGTCTCTCGATGATCTCTTCTATATTTCTAATGCAATCATCCATCTTATAATCCATTATATGACCCACTTTCACTAAATCATCCATAAGTTGTAAGATGGAACCCGCTGAATGTGGAATCTCCACTTGTTTAAAATGTCTAGAACATGCAAACATCTCTCCATCCTCTTTTGATGTCCTAGGTGAACTATTCTTCTTAACCAATGAATTTAACTCCTCTTCATAGTGTCACACCCCCAAACGGGGCCTGGTCAGAAACACGTATCCGGGGGCGTGACGTCATAATACACATCACACAAGATACAAAGAACGACCTCTAAGGGTACGTTTAAAAATCCAACATCGTTGATTGATTAAAATAGTTAAAGTTTTACATAGGCCCAACGATAATATGCGAAAGCGAATAAAAGGTTTTAAAGTTTGACAACGATGTTAACATAGATATTAATAAGTCTTGAAAATCGGCCCAAGGCAAGGCAACACTAACAAGCAAGCAAAGACATCTATAGCTAAGCACCTGAGAAAAACATGCTAAAACTGTCAACATAAAGTTGAGTAAATTCATAGGTTTTAATTTAATATTAAAAGTGGACCACAAGTTCACAGTACGCACGTGACAGTTATAACAGATACAACTTCACATAAAAATCATTTACGTTTGCACTAAGCTCATGACACCGAAGATCAATTTAAAAGGAAGCATTTTATATGCCAAATAGTATTCCTCGCCCTAAAGGTATCTGACCAGGATCACCTATTGACATTCTGACATGGTATATATCCGTTTATTCGAACCTCTAAAACTAGTAAGCGCTACTTACCCGGATAGAGATAATACTAGTCCTATAGAATCTATTTACAACATCTCCTCGCTACTTAACCAGTTACGGTCGGGTTAGCATTGACGGTTCGTGAACTAATTCGGGCATTAAGTGGTCTTATTCACTACTTAGCAACACGTAATCAGGAAAAGGAAACGTAAAGTAACTGTTCTATATTTAAACAATGCAATGTTCTCTCACGCTTAAAATAGTAGACGTAACAAGTACGTAAAACATGGGGCTATGAACTCACCTTAGCAAAATGAGCAAATGATAATTACGCAAGTAAAAGATGATATAGAAATCTAGCCGTGATCTAGAATAATAACGCGTCTCAGAAACACAGAAACTATGCCAAGAATTGCACAATATGTTCATCACCAAAAGACATCCATGTGTGTTTGCTTTAGTTTGATTATCAAATCATGATGAAATAAAATCATATAGTTTTTCGTTAAGTTTCAGCGTTTAACCAAAAATTACTATTTTTAGAAAGTTTTTATTTTAGGAAAGCTTTTAGTTTCAAAACGTTAATACCGTCCCCTATATTTATTAAGTTTCCATATTTTCAAAATGCACTAACGAGCCTTAATTATTTAACTTCTAAGTCCGTTCCGCTAAATTCTTACCAAACTTACTATTTTTAGTAACTTTATCGCTTTTCCCAAAATATGCTAACTGTTGATACAAAACTTAGGCCGGGTCTTGTTTAGCCCGAATAAGCGGTTATTCGGGTATGTAATGCCTTGTTCTTGTATCAAGTGAACTTGTTTGAAGGACCCTGCACAAGGAATGAAAACACCGTTAATCTTATCGTGGGAACGGATCCCACGATTGGACTCCGGCGTAAAAGTAACTGTATAGTTTTTGGGGAATAATCGAATGTAATTAGGGTTTTTGCCAGATACCTGTATTGATGAAAATTGCGTTCCTTTTATAGGCTGAATAATCCTTAGGGTTTCCATAACTTTCGGCCCAAGATACGGCCGACATCGTAGGGATTCAGAATTATCCTAACTGATTTAAATAAGTAAAGCATATCTCTTATTTAATTGGGTTATTTTTCTCTTGAATGATAACTTTGTGAAGATTACCACGGTCACAAACACAAAATGAAAAGTAAAGGCATAGAAAGTTTTAGAAGGGAGCGCCATGAAAGCGGCGTGCCGGTAGCGCCGCGAGCCTGCGTAGGTCAGGAGGCCGTAACCGCGATGGGTGGGACGAAGGCCCATTATCAGCTACAAAATCCATAATAGTATGAGTGGGCCGGTCCCTACTATATGTCATCATGTCCCCCTAGTTTAGTAGTCATGGTCGTGGTTGTGACCGCGGTCGCGGTTGCTAGACTATAAGCACCTCGAACCTTTCTAGAAACACCTAACTGCCAAGACCGTTGTAGATCATTGTTCAGCGTAATGAATAGACCCAATTATCAAAGAACTTAAAAATGTGCTGAATTATTTGGACTTAGTAGGCCCACCACCATTTCGACTTACCTCTCAATTCACTTTCCTCTCAATCGTAACCAACCTAAAAGTAAGTAGAGGACACGTGTCAAACATCCAACAACAACTTTCGAGGACATAGTATAAATAGGGTAATCAATCACTGTGCATGTTCCATAGTTTTTAAATCAAACCGCCATTTTTTCACACACAGCCGCATATGTCACTTATTTGCACAGAATCCCATCACCGTGGGTTAGTACACCACACCCCTTTGTAAAACTTGATTAAAAATGGGTAGGGATACAATACAACTAGAGGATGCGGTATTAACCATCTTCGGAGAGTATATCCTAGAGTTCACCTCGGAGTATGATATACCAGAAGGTTTACACCCTGAGTTGCCTGGCCCAGAGGAAACTATCGTGGACTTTCCGGAGGGTAAAGTCAGTGTTTACACCAAGTTTTTAAATTTGCAAACTATCGCATCCCCCTTTTTACAATTCCTCTTCGATATTCTTGGATATTACCAAATTCATCTGTCACAATTGTCAGTGATAGGCGCGGCCAAAGTGAGTCACTTTGAAATCAACTGCCGTGTCCTGAACATAATCCCCACACTGAATCTATTCTGAATTTTCTACGTTCCTTCTTATAACTCGAGGTGGATGTCGTTTAGCAAGCGACCAGGGAAAAACACCCCACAGTGCTATACAAAGCCACTTGACTCGTTGAAGAACTAGAACAATCGATTCTTCTGGGTGGATGAGAGGATATTCCCCACCGTCGTAGTGTGGCGCACGAGCACCCCAAAGGATGGGATGCCACCAGCAGACTCCTATTCTTCGGTGGACGTGAAAACTTTGAACACACGTCGTACCCCTATCCAAAAACAACCAGAAGTCCTACTATGCCTAGTAGAGCTGAGTCGGAACTACTTTCTGGGGGATGACGTGTATCCCACATTCCTCTGTGATGATGACCAGGGTGGGTGTTTATAAACTGTCTTTCCTTCTTATTTTTCATGAAAGTATACTAATAATTCCTTTGTAAATGCATAAATGGACTTGTTCAACTTGATCTGTGCCCCGAATCCCCTCAAGGTAAAGACCAAGATCCGACCTCATGCTGCCCATGAGGTGCCGCTACTAACTGTCACTGCCAGCCGCGTTATAGAAATGGAGGAGACGGGCGTGGCGTCGGAATCCTCAGGGACACCATCCGCCCTAGAGAAATCACCGTTGGATTTTGCCGATGAAGACCCACCCCAAACAATTGCCGAGAGGGTCGGGACAGAAGGTCAGGTCCAGGATGAACTGTCGCGGGAAGTCCCATCTGTAGGACATGCAACGACCGCGGAGGTCGTATCAAAAACAGGTCTGGAGGAAGAGGCGGCCACCATGGGCCCCCTGTGATCAAAAGGCAGAAGCAGATGCGCCACAAAAGAGTTAATGATGAGGCGGAGGCGAATGCGCCGCCCAAGGTGTTGAGGAAAGATCATGTATCCAGCCCCGCACAAAATGACTACGGAGAGAAATCCCTAACTGTAATGGGTTTAGGTGCGGGCTCCATCTCCTCCACACCTTCTGCACAAGGTGCTCCAACTACTACGAAGAGTGTGAGTGACCCGGATCCTTTGTCGTACGCGAAACCTCAACCGTACCCCGAGCAAGGCATTGCCCAGTAAGTGATTCAGTTCTAACATGTTCCTTGTTATACTTTATTTTGCGAAGGAGTAATACTAACAAATCATATGTGCCTCATCATGTGGATGCAGATCTTCCAGGGGAACGGCTACCGAGATCCCCACCGAACATGTTGCTACCACGGAGGTTAACGTCCAGTTATCCGTGGGGAGTCTAGAGTCAGGGAAATCAACCTTCGTTCCCTCCGTGGTCGGGTCACCGGGGGGTATCTATCAACCGGGGTAGGGCGTGACAATTGACTGTCGCCTGGACACCCCAGACGCGTGCCAAGACATGGTGGATCACATAGTGCTGTCGGGATGTTTCTCTGAACTACGCCACTTGCCCAATGCAGATTTTCTTAGCCAGTATAACATAAACTTAGCGCGGCAAGTGGCTATGGGTTCTCAACTGAGGCTGAGGTTAGAGCAAGAGGTCAGATTGTTGAAAAAAGCCAAAGCCCAGGTAGCTAGATGGGATCAAAGGATCCAAGTGAGGGAGGAAGAAATAAAAAAAGCTAGATCTAGAAATTAAATCCCTCAAGGCCGTTGAAATGGAAGTGCACGGCCTCCGTAATCAGGCAAAGAACTTAGAGACTCTGCTTGAGGCTGAGGTAGATATGAAGAAGGTCGCGGAGGATAAAAATGTGGGACTGGCTAAGGAATTAGAAAGCCTCCGTGCCCAGTTCACGGATCTTCAAGTTAGAAATGATCAGCTGTCTGAGCAAGTGTCTACTCTCCAAACACAAGTAACGGGCGAGGAAAGGATAAAAGTCACGTTTAAAGAGTTTAAGAAATATGATGATGACAAGGTTGAACATCGGTGTGCATAGATGGAAGATTGTCTGAATAAACTAAGTGTGGATTTTGATGAAGAGTTCTACCCGCACATGTTGACAGCGATCGCGGGCCATCGTTAGGTCATTGGGCACGGCATGCGCCTTGCCGTTATTAAATGTGCCGAATCTTCAGAGATAAGGCAGGCATTTGCTGATGTCATGTCCGCATGACTTGTCAAAGGTATGAGCGAAGGCCTAAAATACGGTGTAGAGCACAGGAAGGCAAGCCGAGACTTAGCGGATATTGAGGCATATGACCCGGAGGCCAATAGTAAGTTAGTCAAAGCCCTCCAAGACTTGAAAGATCTGAAGTATCCGATGATAGATCAACTAGAGAGGTTGAAGGATGCCCCGATGGAGCTAATCATGGCATCGTTATATTTAGAGAGTGATACCAGGGAAGATGCCCCTCAGTGGATTTGTGACCTCCGCCCGAGCTCCTCCCAGCTAAAGATCCCCGTATACCCTGAGGTACGTGATCCAAAAGATCCTTGGGCCGTCAAAGAAGAGATGTTGTTGGAGGATGCTATTGCGGCTAACATATGTCGGGCGGAAAAGAAAAAGAAGTGTAGGGTGGTCTGCCGCACCCATGGGATTGGTTCTGCTCACCACGCCAGATCTAACGGTATCCATGTATTCGCGCCTACCGTTGTTCCCCAGGGGCTATCGATTTTGTTAGCGGATGCTGCCACTCAGACTGAGGCGGCTGACAAAGAAGAGGAACCACACCCGAGACTATAGCGGTCCATTTCATTGCCTCTTGTCTACAATTTGTAAAGGAAGTAGTGCAGCCTGTTGCACTTAAACAATATTTCTGATGTAATGTACCCACGAATGTCCGTGGGTAACCATATTGTACATTGATTCTCTAGTTTAAGAGTAGTGTATATTGTATTGCATGTATAGTGACTTATATGCTCCGTGGGAGTCTTGTCTTATATACCTAATGTCTTTGGTATACGTAGAATAAGGATGCAGAATCCATGACCGCTGGGGTTGCAACCCTCTTACGCGGCAAGCCGATTATAAGGATGCTTAGCTTATAATTATCCATAGATAGTCATGAATGGAAAATAATATGAATTAAACAAAAAGAGAGATTTACTTAAAAAAGGTTTAACTTTTCACATAAAGAAAGCGTTGGGTTAGCTAGAACCAGTGGAGTTGTATTCATGCCCTAAAAACAAAAAGGAAAAAAATACATAGATTACTATATTACGAGTCCTAATTGTAGTGTGAATTCATCCACGCATGAGCCGTGGCTCAAAGGTAACACTTCTTTAGATTAGCGATGTTCTATGTCCGTGGAAGGATCGCGCCGTCCATGGACCTTAGCTTGTATGCTCCATCTCCGAGTGCTTCCGTGACCTCATAAGGTACTTCCCACTTTTGACCGAGCTTTCTCCCATCCATAGCATGACTTGCCTCATTGCTACAATAAATAAAGTCTCCGGGTCTGAAAGTAACACCACGGACCCTAGCATTGTAATACTTTGTTATTTTTAATTTGGCCTTTGCTTCACGAATTGCTGCGCGTTCATGCCGTTCTTCCAGTAAGTCCAAATTTAGTCGTAGCTCTTCATCATTGTGTACGGTGTCTACTACCGTGGTGCGGTACGTTAGCATTTTGATTTTTGCAGGTATGACAGCTTATGTTCCATAGGTCAAGGAAAAAGGGGTGTCACCATGGCTTGACTTAATCATCATACGATGGGCCCAAAGGACATGGGGAAGTTCTTCTATCCAATTCTTGTTTACCTCGCCTAGGCGGGCCTTGATTCCTTCGCCCAAGCTCCGGTTTGCTCGTTCTACGAGTCCATTCGAATGCGGATGTTTCATTGAGGCGAAGCGTTGTGTGATATTCAGCTTTTCACACCAATCCTTAAACGGGTTATCGCTGAATTGTTTACCATTGTCCGAAACTATTTCTCCTGGGAGACCGAAGCGGCATACTATGATGTCCCACACGAACTTCTTTACCTGATTGCTGGTGATTGTCGCCACGGCTTTCGCCTCTATCCACTTCGTAAAATAGTCCATGGCAACTATTAAAAACTTGACCTTTCCTGGTCCCTTCGGGAAAGGACCACCTATGTCAATTCCCCACTTGTAGAACGACCATAGAGCCGTGATGGGGGTTAGCGGTTGCTGGGGGTTCCTTGGCACGGGATGATGTATTTGACAGTCGTTACATGTGCATATCATATCTCGTGCGTCCCAATGCATTGTTGGCCAATAATATCCCAATTGCATTGCTTTGGCTACCACGGATCGTGGGCCTGCGTGCATACTGCACAACCCCTCTTGAATTTCTCGGATCACATAATTCGCTTGAAGTGGTCCAATACACCTTAGCCACGGCTTTAGGAATGACCGCCTGTAAAGAACCGCTTCCAACAATTCGTACTATCTAGCCTTGATACGGTGTTTGCTTGCCTCCTTTCTGTCATCGGGAAGGGTCTTATCTTTCAAGTATTCAATTATTGGTGTCATCCATGTTGGTCCTTCTTCCTCTACTACTGTCACCACTTCCTCCTCATGTATGGATTTCTCTTTGAGTACTTCGACCAAGACCTGTTTTGATAAGTGCGTAAAGCTGGTTGACGTGATTTTACTCAGGGTATCCGCTTTCTTGTTTTTACTTCTTGGGACTTGGCTTATGGAAAAGTTAGCGAAGCCGCTGATCATGTTTTTGGCCTTCTCAAGGTACTCTACCATATTTTCTTCTTTGGAGACGTATGTCCCTAGGACTTGGTTTGCCACCAGTTTAGAATCTACACTCACCTGCACATTGCATACCCCTATCTGTGCTGCTATCCGAAGACCAGCTATTAGTGCCTCATACTCTGCCTCATTGTTAGAAGCGGTGAACTAAAACCTTAGAGCGTAGGTAAACTCCGTTCCCTCCGGGCTTGTCAGTATTAGGCCAGCGCCTGATCCATCTGTACATGATAATCCGTCCGTGAATAATGTCCACGGATCTTGTGGGATTTTGACCACTGACGTATCTAGTAGTGCTTCGTTCGGCTTCTCAACAAGGAAATCAGTTAGGATCTGTCCTTTCACGGATGTCCTTGGCCGGTACGTGATATTGTGTTCCCCCAGCATTACGCTCCATTTTTGTAATCGCCCAACCACATTGAGGCGGGATATTATTTGTTTGATGGGTTGGTCGGTGATGACTTGATAGGGTGCGCTTGGAAATATCTTCGTAACCTCTTGGTTGCGCAAACCAGTGCTAGGACTAGTCTTTCCATTGGGGTATAGTTTAGTACGGGGCCCTGTTATGCGCGGCTTACGAAATAGACTGACGTCTGAACTGTGCCCCTTTCAGTCATCAAGACCGCACTAATAGCTCCATGGGATGTGGACAGGTATACAATTAGTTCCTCCTTTGGTTTGGGTGCTACCAGCAGGGGTAGCTCCGACAAGTGCTGCTTCAGTTGCTTGAAGGCTTGTTCCGTTTTTGGTGTCCAATGGAAGTCACTCTTTTTAATGCAATTCTTCAAAGTTTTAAATAGCGGCAAGGATTTTTCCACGGACTTGGTGAGGAATCTGTTCAGACTAGCCAACTTTCTATTGAGGCTCTGGACCTCTTTGATTGTCCGTGGGGACGGGAGTTACAGCACATCTTCTGTTTTATCTGGGCATGGTTTTATCCCTTCCGGGCTAATCATGTACCCCAAGAACATTCCTTCTACTGCCCCAAACGTATATTTTTTTGGATTGAGCTTCATGTTGATTCTTTGTAACGTACATAACGTTTCATCGATGTCCCTTAGCATCTCTGCTTCTGTGTAACTCTTAATAACCAAGTCGTCAACGTACACTTCTATGTTCCCGCCCAATTTTGGCTGCAAAAGCTTGTCCACCACCGCTGTTATGTGTGGGACCGGCCAGCGTTTTTTTTGAGGCCGAAGGGCATTTTGGTATAACAATATACCCCTTGGCTGGTGTGGAAAGCCATTTTCTCTTCATCTGACTTTGACATCTATATCTGGTGATAGCCTTTGTAAACGTCCTAGAAACACTTAAAGGGGTAGCCGCAGAGTGATTCGACTTTCCAGTCGATTTCAGGAAGGGGGTAACAATCCTGCGGACAGGCCTTGTTTAGGTCTATGAAATCCACGCACATCCTCCAGCTACCGTCATGCTTTTTCACCATGACTAGATTGGACCCCCCCCCCCCAAAAAAAAACATCCCCCCCCCAAAAAAGCGTGATAATAAACTTCTCTCAAGATCCCCGCCTCTACTAGTTTTTGTACTTCCGCTTTTGGATTGCTTTAGCACTTTCTGGGCTTTGCCCCTATTTTTCTGTCGAACAGCTTGAATACTTCTCGATATTGACCCGATGATCAGCTACATAACGGGGTACTGCATTCATGTTTTGGACGCTGCCATGCGAATATATCCATGTTTTCCTTCAGGAGTGTATGCATTAGTTTCCGGTCGGTCCTTATCGCGATAGTGTCCCTTCCGATTGCCAACTTTCTTGATCCGGTAAAATTTCGAATGTAGGCTATTTAAAATTTCATGACAGACTTCAGTCTCTTTGAGTACATCCTTGGATTGTGTCACTAGTGGCGCACTCAAGCGGGTATCAAGATAGTGCAAACGAATAGAGATTCTTTCCTTCCGCCAACAATGAACTAAAGCAATTCAGTGGGCTGTGGATGGTACCACACAATTAGCCCTCGTAACCGCCAGTATTTCCTTATTCCAGGTCTATTTAATGATACCGTTGAACGGAGATAGTTTACCTCACAATCATTAATTCATCCATGCATTCGTATCAATATCGCATCCACCTATTGTACCAAATACCTAAGTGTCTAGCGGCCATAAAATTATCTCCACTAAAACGTTAAACGATGTCGTTTCCATGACCAAGTTTGCTCTTGATTTCCAGTCGGAGCCGGTTGAAGCAGTGTTCGTAGAGCACTTCCGTTAAAGAACCCCCGTCTACATACATGCGGTGGATCATGTGTCCGCCAATTTCCGCTTCTATAACAAGCGGACCTTCTGTCCCCTTGCTGGTAGTCAGTGGTGGGAACGTAATTTCGCTGACACGGGCAAAGCTTTGAGTCACTTTCTGCCTAGTCATTCTATGCCATGGTTGTACCATATAGATTTATAGGGACTTATCTTTGGCCGGGACTTCCTTCTTTCCAACCTTCGTTTGATCTCGACCTTGCTTAATTTATTTAATTAAATGCGAGAGCTTTCCTGCTCGCACTAGCTCTTCGATCTGCTTTTTTAACTGCATACATTCGTCCGTGTTGTGTCCTTTATCATTGTGAAAGTCTCAAAAACATTTCACTGTCTCTTCTCCACCGGGGTTACATATGTGGTGTGTTTGAACTTGTCTACTTCAGTCGCAAGGATCTTTGGCGAACCTCAGTAAGGGGTAAACCTGACTGGACCCCCGTCCTTCCGCTTAAGACATACTCTGAAATCTATTTTTCCGCTCGGAAACATGCCTTTTGGGTTGATCATGTTGTTTCCATGGTGCGTGACCTTTCTTTTTGGAAGCGGCGACAGTTTCTCCTCGTATGAAGGCAGTGGTGACTGTCATCATTTCTTCCACGGCCTTTAGAACGTGTTCGTTGAGGCTTTTTTTCAACTCAGGGTTGTTAACTCCATGCATGAATCCGGAGACTCGCATGCACTCAGGGGCCACTTCATGCGTCCAGTTTCAACTTATGAAACCGCCCATGAATCCTCGATGGTCCTCAAAGTCCATCCCTCTGCTTGATATAGTGGATTTTACACTAGATCATTTACGTACTTCTTTTTGCTGTCATTAAATATGCTAAGAAGGCCGTGTTGAGTCCATGAATCCGTGCTAGTCTTTCCTGAAGAAGCTCATCGAACCACACTCTCGCGGTCCCTATTATGGCAGAGTTGAATATATGGCACCACGTAGGCATTGCCCAGCGTTCCACCTGTGCTGCGGCTTGAAATTTTTTTACATGATCCTCCAGGTCTCTTGTCCCGTCATAGGTTTTCACGTTATTAGGCATTCGTGTTTTTCGTGAACTTTTGAAATTGCATATTCGAGGTGTGAATGGATCCACCTCTTCGCATGACCAGGGCACTGCTAAGTCGTCTTCATCCGTAGGCTTGCGCCTTTTTGACTTTGTCTTCCAGTGTCCTCCATCCCTGGTTCTCTCTCCGATACGCGAGATAATGGGGATTCACTTTCCCTTCCTCTTTTCATGATACTAGGACGGTCCCTGTCGCGAGAATGATACTTATGTCTGGCCCCTGTCTTGTAGGAGGAGCCAGTATTACCATATGATTCTTCGCTGCTACTATTTTGAGGACGATCCCTGCTAAGGGAAGAGTCCCGTCTGTGAGGGCGACCTCTACTGTGAGAATGATCCCTAGAGCTTGCCCTGTCGGGGCCGTTTTCAGTTGTCTGCGTGAGTACGTGTCGCTAAGTTTTGATCAAAAGCCCTCTGCCATCCGATGACCTAGGTCGGCAAAAAACGTTTCCATCGGCTTTTAAAGCGATCCCTTACCATGTGGCCTTTCCGACGGGTACGATATATTAACGGACAAGGGTCCCCCCCGCACTTGAGTTTTGAGAGCCCTCTCGTATTCTTTGACTTTTCTTGGTGTTATCCCTAAAGTCCAGCCTGGTATAGACTTCTTTTCGCTTGTCACGGCGAATCTTATCCATAATGACCGGCAAGATTTCCTCGTAATGTTCCTCACAGAAGTCTAGGATGTTCACCCTTAGTGAGGCATCCGTTTCCTTCGTCGCCTTTTCTTTGGTTGCAGTTTTCGTGACAGTGGTCACAACGGGGGTTGTGTTAGCCATTGCGCTCATTCTTCTGAGAGTAATTCCCTATATGGTTGGTCCCTCACGATGGCGCCAACTATGTTGATACAAAAGTGGTAGTGGGTCTAGTTTAGCCGAATAAGCTAGTTATTTGGGTATGTAATGCCTTGTTCTTGTATCAAGTGAACTTGTTTGAAGGACCCTGTACAAGGAATAAAAACACCGTTAATCTTATCGTGGGAACGGATCCCACGATTGGACTCCGGCATGAGAGTAAGTGTATAGTTTTTGGGGAATAATCGAATGTAATTAGGATTTTTGCCAGATACCTGTATTGATGACAATTGCGTTCCTTTTATAGGCTGAATAATCTTTAGGGTTTACATAACTTTTGGCCCAAGATACAGCCGGCATCGTAGGGATTCGGAATTATCCTAACTGATTTAAATAAGTAAAGCATATCTCTTATTTAATTAGGTTATTCTTTCTTAAAGATAACTTGTGAAGATACCGCGGTCACGGAAGGCGTGCTGGTAACCGTGACCCGTAGGTCCAGGAGGCCGTGACCGCGATGGGTGGGCCGGAGGCCCATTATCAACTACCAAGCCCATAATAGTATGGGTGGGCCGGTTCGTACTATACGTCATCACTAACGGCGTCTTTAAATGATACTAATCAATAGGTATGTGTTACTATATGTTTCGCTAGTGTTTAGAAAGTCCAAAAATGTCCGAAAGTGTCCGAAAACTCATTTTACTATTCACATAAGCACACTATTCATCCGGTTTTGTCAAAAAATGTTTCTAGTTTCATTTGGTTATAACTTGGCCGTTTTAAATCCAATTTTAATGTGCGATATATGAAAAACTATCTATTCAAAACGATCTCTCCAAAAACTACTTTTACGCCTAATGAAAACATTTTTAGGTCGATCAAAAACCCAAAACAAATTCGGGACAGCAAGCACTTTTTGTCAAAAACGCAATCAAAATCCACCCAAACTTCACAATAGTGCCTAATCTAGCCTAATCTCCATTCACAACTAATCTACAACAAAACCACACCTAAATATAACCTAATCCCTTCATTTCTATTGTTGCAACTCTCATTCAATTCTCATCTCACCAAGAACATAATATTTAACTAGTGAAAATAAGGTAACATCATTATTTATAAAATCTTATTTTATAATCTTTCAAAAATTAAAACACAACATATGGATGTATGGATCTTGAACATATAAAAAGAACATAAGTAAACCACAAAGAAAGATTCAAGACACTTACAAGAATGAAGAACAAGTAGAGAAATCACAAGATCTATACCTCAAAATAATAGATCTATAAAATCCAACAACAAATCTTGAAACCCTAACTTAGATCTTGAAGAAAACCCTTAAATCAAAGAACCAATACTTCAAAAAAGCTTAGATGTTCTTAGAAATGAACCTTGTATGCTTGGATTATGCAAAAAATCAAAGATATGAAAACCCTAAAAGGGGTGTTTGTTGGCCGTAAGCTAGAGAGAGGGAAACGAGAGATGTGAAATTTTGATAAGCCTTGGAAAATGATATGAAACTATAGTGTGTGTTATAATGGGGTATTTATAGGCCAAAGGAAGGTTTAGGGTTACATGATTTTAAGTATTAAGTGACCAACACACACCAAAGGGGTGTGTGTGTGGATCGGCCTAAACTAAGCCACAAGGACCATAGGGTTCAAATTTTTGGATCATGGTTCATATTAGATGCATAAGCTTAGTCAATCTTGGTCAAATGGTGTACATGTGATCAAATATCACATGCATAAGTCAAATGGTGATATTTGTGCATGAATGGGACATACTCATATGTCATTTTCACCTCTTACATGCACACATACATGAGTTTTTTCAAAATAAGATGCCATTTATTTAATTTCAATGCTCATGGTTTATTTGGTTTGGGGTTTAGGCGTCCAATATAAAACAAGGGAAGACTGTGAATGAAATTTTTGACTCAAGAATACGAGATGGACGATAACTAAAGTTTACACGAAAAGATTTCAAGTTTCCGGGGTTCCGTTAGGTCAAAAACACGAAAAACGAAATTTAAACGTTAAAGCTTAAAAATAAAAACCGGGAGTGATCGTAAAATACGAAACACTTATAAAAGATAAAATAACTCATATAATATCTAAACTAATCAAAATCTGAAGTCAGAACGTGTCCGATGACGTTTTTCAGATTTACGCAGGTTAACTTCTCTCTAAACTGTCGGATTCAAACGTAACGTATAAAAATCAAAAATAAGGATCGGAAAAGTTTAAAATATTGACCTAAAATTTTTAGGGTTTGACATTCTTTCCCCGTTAAAGAAGTTTTGTTCTCAAAGCTTAAGACGTGGACTAAGGGTTAACGAAAAGATAAGGATATTTTTTCTTCATTTGGTCCTCGCACTCCCAAGTAAACTTGGGCCCTCATCTCGAATTCCAACGGATCTTCACGATTGGAATGCGGCTTTTCTTTAGCCATTTAACTTCTCGATCCATAATTTCAACCGGTTCCTCAATGAAATTAAGCTTGTTAGCAATCTGGATCTCATCCAACGGAATAGCTAGTGGTTCGTCTACGAAACACTTCTTCAAATTAGAAACATGAAAAGTACTATGAACTCAGCTTAATTTCTCTAGGAGTTTAAGTCAATACGCAAGCGTTCCTACTTTAGCAAGAATCTTAAAAGGTCCAATATAGCGAGGGTTCAGCTTCCCCCGTTTGCCAAAACGTATCACCCCTTTCCATGGCGACACTTTCAATGGCTTACGTCTCCTATCGGCGTAGCTCTTCTGTCTATCTCGTGCATCTTGAATACGCTTCTTGATTTGAATGATCTTCTCAGTTGTTTCATGAACAATTTCCAGACCAGTGAGCCGAGCGTCTCCAACCTTAGCCCAAAAAATAGGCGATCTACATTTTCGGCCATAGAGAGCTTCAAACGGTGTAGCTTTGATACTCGTGTGATAACTGTTGTTGTAGGAAAACTCCACCAAAGGGAGATGTCTATCCCAACCTTTCCCAAAATTAATCACACAAGCACGTAGCATGTCCTCCAAGGTTTAGATGGTTCTCACACTCTGACCACCAGTCTGTGGATGGTAAGCCGTACTCATATCCAATTGAGTACCTAGGTATTCGTTCAACGATTTCCAGAAATGAGAGGTAAACTTACTGTCTTGATTGCTCTTTTAGCTACAAAGTGTTTTCTTCTTTGCTCTAGGAGTTCTTTAAACAATGTGGCTTTTTCTTTAATTGTGAACTGCTCTTGTTCTTCAGCTTGTAGTCTTTCAGCCAACTGGTAATCAATATCAGCTTTTACTTGAATGTCTTCCCAAGCAATATTGGCTTCATCAATCTTTTCTTTTTTAGCTCTGGCAATTTTTTCCTCTTCATCAATCTTTGCTTGTAATTTAAGTGCAATCTCTTCATCAAGCTTGAGTTGATCTGTCTTATTCTCAGAAATAATCAAAACTGGCACTCCATGCCTCGAGACTACTTCCTTCAAGTATTGTCTCGTCAACTTCTCCATTGAATAGATTTCCTTCATTAGTAAGAAATGAGCAGACTTTGTGAGTCGGTCTATAATTACCTAAATTGTATCTTGACCAGACGTCGTCTTTGGCAGCTTAGTAACGAAATCTATAGTAATGTTTTCCCACTTCCATACTGGGATCACAGGTTGAACCAACAAACCGGATGGTTTTTGGTATTCGCCCTTGACTTTGGCACATGTCAAACATTTACTGACGTAAGTGGCAATCTCTGCTTTCATATTCGGCCACCAATACAACTTCTTTAAATCTTGGTACATCTTGTCTGATCCAGGGTGTACCGAATACTTTGGCTTATGCGCTCGTGCATAATCAACTCTCTTAAGTTACCTCGACAAGGTATCCAACTTCTCCCATTCAAGCATAACGTTCCATCAGCACGTGGCTCAAGCTTCTTAATCATACCACACAGATCTTCTGTTCCATAATTCTCCTCCTTTCTCGCCTCAACCTGAGCTTCTAAGATCTGCACAGGGAGGTTCAGACCAATCGTCAAAACTAAAGCTCGAACTCGTAGTGGCTTATTTCGTTCCTTTCGGCTCAAGGCATCCGCCACCACGTTCACTTTTCCCGGATGATAACGAATCTCGCAGTCGTAGTCGCTCAACAGCTCCAACCATCTACGTTGTCTCATGTTCAACTCTTTCTGATCTAGAATATGTTGCAAACTCTTATGATCAGTGAACACAACGCACTTCGTGCCGTACAAATAATGTCTCCACATTTTGAGAGCAAACACTACAGCTCCAAGCTCTAAGTCATGTGTAGTGTAATTCTTCTCATGAATCTTAAGTTGGCGTGACGCGTAGGCTATGACCTTCTCCCTTTGCATCAAAACTATGCCCAATCCTTTACGAGAAGCATCATAGTAAACCATGAAGTTTTCACTACCTTCGGGTAAAGCCAAAATTGGTGCACTACACAACTTCTGCTTCAACAGTTGAAATGCAGCTTCTGCCTTTTCACTCCAATCAAACTTCACGTTCTTTTGAGTCAGCTTCGTCATAGGTTTGGCAATTTTTGAGAAACCTTTGATAAATCGTCGGTAATAGCCAATAAGACCTAGAAATTGATGAATCTCTGTCGGGGTCTTGGGCAATGCCCAATCCTTGATTGACTCAATCTTAGCTGGGTCCACGTCAATGCCTTCACTATCAATCACGTGACCAAAAAATTGTACCTTCGACAGCCAAAATTCACACTTCGAAAACTTGGCATACTATTCCACCTTCTTAAGTAATTCCAGGATTAACTTAAGGTGTTCTGCGTGCTCTTTTTTGCTCTTGGAGTAGATCAAGATGTCATCAATAAAAATGATTATAAATTTATCTAAGTACGGTTTGCACACCCGATTCATCAGATCCATGAATACCGTCGATGCGTTGGTCAGTCCAAACGGCATCACTTGAAACTCATAGTGACCGTAGCATGTCCTAAACGCTGTCTTTGGAATGTCTTCCTCTCGAACTCTAAGTTGGTGATAACCAGATCTCAGGTCGATCTTAGAGTAGACTCTTGATCTTTGCAACTGATCAAACAGGTCGTCGATTCTCGGAAGTGGATATCGGTTCTTCACGGTCAGCTTGTTCAGCTCACGGTAATCGATACACATCCAAAAAGATCCATCTTTCTTTTTGACAAACAAGACCGGGGCTCCCCAGGGTGAGGAAATCGGTCTTATAAATCCCTTGTTAGAAAGTTCTTGTAGCTGAGTAGACAATTCTTGCAGTTCCGTCGGTGCTAATCTATACGGGGCGCGTGCCACAGGTGCAGCACCAGGGACCAAGTCAATTTGGAATTCAACTTGTCGCATAGGCGGTAATCTAGGCAAGTCTTCTGGAAAATAACCTCTGGAAAGTCCTGTACAGTCGGCAGAAAAATTAGGCAACCTCTCTTGATATATTTTTGAGTCATAGTGCACGATATAATGCTCAACTTCGACTTCTTTCCCTAACCACTTCTATCACCTTGAACTATCCAAACTTCGTCTCCATAGGGAATCCGTACAATCTTTTCATCGCAAACAATCATCGCATGATGATTTGCTAACCAATCCATGCCGATGATGACGTCAAAACTACCAAGTTCTACTGTTATTAGGTCAATATTGAATGAGTGACCTAACAATCCTAACGTACAACCTCTAAGCACAGTATCGGATCCTATTAGCCTTCCGTTAACTAGCTCAATAAGGTACTTAATGTTTAAGATAGATAGGACGATGTCACTTAGAAGGATAAAAACTGTTGGTACGAAATTTCTGTCGGCTTGGTTCTTGGTAATTACAATAATTATGTCCTTTGCCTTATCTCATGACTATTAGAAACTTGGACGGTGAATAAATTTCCTAATTTTCTTGATTCTATCCCAACGAATAAGGATAAGTCTATTATGTTCTAAAATCTTTAAATCCGTAATTACCGTGACTACAAGGAGCGTGATTTCAGTCTCTCGACTAAGGGTATAATCTTCCTATATAGTAAAATTGAGAAGGTCCACTTAGTTATGACGCTTACGAATACGAATACACGTGACCAACACAACTCACAATACACACGCAAAATATTGGCAAAACACGAATTCGTGGAAGAAAATATCCCATTTGAAATCGTAATGAAGAGAAAAGAAACTAGAAATGGAAGGTGAAGGTAAATTGACAAAATTTTATGGTGACTACTCTCAGCATGACATGGTCCTTCCTGAATTATACATAGGGGATCAGGCTATGTATAATTTAGGTACTAACGATAAAATGCTCGTTTCGTCAAACTAGTGTTATGTTTAAAAGTTTGTATGGTATAAACAATGTTGTTTCTAAGGTGGAAAAATAGTTCGTGAAAACAAGAATATTGTAATTTATATAACGACACAAGATATTTTGTAAGACTTAGTAGAAATAGTTTAAGAGGTGATACCAAAATAGTTTACGAGAAAATCACGTGATAGTTTATAGTGTAAGAGTGAGGGGTCTATACAATGGTAACAAATGGTCTATGAGTTAACAATGAAATAGCTTATATTGCGACTACAAAATAGTTTATAAAAGACATGAAGTAGTTCGTAAGATGACGTCGAGATAGTTTATAAATGACAACGAAATAGTTCATGAGGTGACAACGAAATGGTTTGTAAGATGAATGCAATGTAACTTTTAATAGGGGAGCAAAAGAGTTTATAAATAATTGTAATATAGGTTATAAGATGGAAATGAATTAGTTCATTAAATGATAGCCAGATAAGTTATGAGGTAATAGTAGGATAATTATAAGATGTTGACAAACGATTTATGTAATAATACCAAATAGTTTATAAGGTGTTAGCGAAATGATTTATAAAACAATGGCAAAAGTTTATAAACGTCGACATAACAGGTTAAAAGATGAAAACAAATAAGTTTGTAAAATGGTTTGGAAAATATTTTGTGAGATGATAGTAGTGATTGCGGATTTTTACACCCAATATATATAATATATAATAAAATATAAAATATATATTAGTCTAAAAATCAACAAGATCAATGATACCGAGAAGTAGTATAGAATGTTCCCGGGTCGTTTATCCCCAACGAGGCTGGACTGGAGAATCGATACAGTCGAAGATTTGAGTTTGAATGAGAAAAATGAATTGAAAGTGTGGAAAAGTCAAATTAGATGATAACGAATAAAAACGTTTAAGAAAAACCTAGAAATTACGAAATTAAACTAGAAAACGAGAGCCCGAATCCCGAACAAAGGGGGAAAAACCTAAAATCTTTAAAAATAACCCTACGAAGAAATTTTTACTTCTAAACTACTCTAGGGACTAAATAACGAAGAATGAAAAAGACTAGACCGAAAACGGAGTTCGTTTGACCCAAAAACGAGTCAACAAAAAAAACGTACCCGGACCCGTTCTTTAAAAGATGAAAAGTTATAAAAATGACCCTACGAAAACTTTTAAATTTTTCCTACAAACTATATGACAAAATAAAATTTTCTAAAAAAGAAAAATATTTTTTTGATAATTTTTGTATTTTTTATGAATTTTTAAAACTTTAAACTAAATTAAATCATAAAAAATATTAAATGACTTCGAAAAATTCTGAAAAATTTACTAAAAATACTTTACCTTATGACAATCCTAGGAAAAATAAGAAACAAAAAATTTAGCTTATTAATAAGCTCCGAATAAGCTTATACAGCTTATTAGCTGTTTGGAGACAAAATGTACATAAGTACAATTGCCCTTGGGACTCTAACAGAAAAGTCCCAAGGGCGCAGCGGTGAGGGTGTGAGTTATAAAGGGGGAATGTATCGAGAGGTCTCGGGTTCGAGTCTTGCTCACCCGGACCTCTTGTCTTTCCCCTTTTTTTTATTTTTCCTAAAAGTCTAGGGTAGAAATTGTAAAAGAGGAAAGTAAAGGGTAGGCGGGCAAACTATTATTAATTTACACTACAATGAAAACGGGTACCCTTGAACTAATGGAAAAGTTCCAAACAGACCTTGCGATTTGGCTTATTTTTAGCTTATTGAAAAAGTGAGTTTTAGCAAAAGCTCAAAACTAAAAAGTTATAAAAGAGTTTATTCTCCACAACTTTAATAAAAGCTCTTACTACTTTAAACAACAGAATAAGCTAAAAAATTAAGCTTTCATTTCCTGTTACAGAAACAAAGGCTTTTAGGATCTAGTAAGGTTTTGGCTTATTCCAGGCTTATTTCTTGATGAAAATGCAAAACAAAAGATTCTACTTGTAGCTTAAGATGTATACTCAAGATATCTAGAAAAATTTAAGCTACAAGTGAACAATTTTAATAAGAATATTGTCAACTAAAAGTGCATGGTTCAGGTTCAAAGCTGAGATTTAACTGATGCAATTGACAAAATCTAAAATGCAAGCTAAGATTCCCAAGGTAAAAGCTTCTTTAAACTCACTTCCTAAATGTATTTAAACTTACATTAGCTGAACTTGAATACTAACATGCTATGATTTACTTAAAGCTAAAACTTCTTTGCTGTCAAAATTCCCCTGGTGCAAATGCAAAGTTTTAACACTCTAACCTTTGTAAAACTAAACTCTAACTTCTAAAAACTGTTTAAATCCTTATTATATAACCTAACTCAGCTAAAGGAAAGAATTGACAAACTAGGGTTGACTTTTTGAGTCAAATAAGGCTAAATCCAAACACTCCCTAACTAATGCTGTCAAAACTAAAGAGAGCTTAAAATCTAATTAAACTCTAAAACTTTAAAAACTTTTTATCCACTTGTACTCAAAATGACCTAATTAAGCTATTTGAACTTTAAGACCTACAGCTTATTAGTGAATAAAAGCTACTTACTCTACTAGCTTAAACTACTACTATGACAGAATTGAAGGAATGAAATCTAGATGAGATTTTAACTAAGACAGCTTAAAACTAACACATTTATAACCTAACTAAGCTAAATGAAACAGGAATAGACATTAGAATTCATAAGAAAAAGCAATTTGTAATAAGCTATAAATGCTAAATTGAAATTGAGAAAGTAAAACCTGAAATTGTGTTGTCTCAGAACCAAGCCACTCTATCTGAGTGAGTGGCTTAAAAACTTGAAACCTAATGGCACCTTGCCTCTATTCCCTGAGCTAAAAGCTCAATAAGCTAATATTAGCTTATTTCTTCATAAGCTTCCAAAATCAAACTCAATTGAACATTTATGAACTAAATTCAACTGAAAACAGTATTTAAGAGCTTTTAACAAGTTTTAAACTGAATTTGAGCTTATTAACAAGAATAAGCTCTAATGAGCTTATTGAGAGCTTATTTAGGTAAAACAGCTTAAAATGGAAATCAAAGTACAAGAAGCTTAGAAACTGAATGTGATTACTCAATATGATGAAGTACAAGCTGAAATAAGAAGAGTACAAGTGCTTAAGCTGAATTTAAAATTTTAAGAGAAAAATGCTTAAAAATAACGAAAATTACAACTAGAAATGAGAATTCTAAGAAAAATAAGCTAAAACTCAATTCTGCTGCTATATCACTTTTGAAAGGAAAATTAAGCTAAACTAAAAGCTTTAAAATGAAACTTAAGTGATGATATTTATACACCTAATGGAGTACTAACAAAATATAAAATTCTACTTTCTAATTTCTAATTATAAAGGCTAGAAATAAGCTAGAAATTGATGAGCAAACAGCAGTTTTAACTAACTTGATTCTGCTGTTGCTGATGCATTTGACAAAACTCTAAAGTGCAGGCCAAACTCTAAGCTAAAATCTCATGTGCTCACCTTCTAAATGTATCTAAACTTATACTAACATAAAATGAACCCTAAAATGCCATAAATCTCTTAAATCTAAAAAAACATTTTACACTTAAACTGCCCTGGTGTTAGCAGTTACTTTTTAAGCTCTAAATGTTGCATCTCTACAAACTAAATTTCAAAATCACTTTAAAACTTATTCACTTTGATAAACTCAACTGAATAAAGTGTTTTGACAAAACCTTATTGACTTTAAGAGTCAAATACAGCTTAACCCAAACACCCCTTTACTTTGACTGTCCCAAACTATTTGTACTTAAAAGCTATTCTAAAACCTATAACAGCTAAAACCTTATATCTACTTCTACTAAAAATAACCTACTTAAGCTATTTTAAAACTAAAGTCCACAGCTTATTGGAAAGAAATAGCTAGTTTCTCTCCTAGCTTATTTAAGTCTAAATGACAGATTTGTAAACTAATTAAACCTAAATGAAATTTTACTTAGACAGCTTAAAAACTATTACATCTATAATCTAATCTAAGCAAAATGAACAGGATTTAAACATAAGATTCCATAAGAATAAGCTAAAATGAATTAAGCCTATAAATGCTAACTTCAAGTTTAGAAAAGGAAACCTGAGATTTGAAGAATCTTCTCACTTAAGCTATCCAAGAGAAGAAGCTTAAGTGTTCTTAATGGCTTCCAAAGCCTCTAAACCTTAATAAACTCAATAAGCTGAATTTGAGCTTATTTCTCCTTTGAACCTTCAAAATGAATCCAATGAACTCAAGTGGACATGTTTTGATGTAAATTGAACTAAATGTGTAAATGAATGACTTAAAACAGATTTTTTTACTAAATTTGAGCTTATGAACAAGAATAAGCTCAAATGAGCTTATTAGAGCTTATTGAAATGAAAACAGCTTAAACTTGAAAAGTAAAACAATTGAAACTTAAACACTGAATCTTATTACTCAAAACAATGAAGTACAAGCTGAAAGATAAATGGTACAAGTGCTTAAAGCTGAGTTTAAAAAGCTTAAAAGAAAATTGCTTAAAATTACGAAAAATTACAAACTGAAAAAATAAAACTTGCTGCTTAAAGCTTCTGTCTTCTTCTCTTTTTTATAGCCGAGTCCTTGTGTTAGTTGTGTGAGAGGGGGAAAGCAAACACATCCTAGCCCTTCAATCTTCAAAAATCCATCTTGGTCGTCGAAATAGGTCTTGGGAGGTGTGGGATTGCCAACTTGGCAATCTCACAGCTGGGAAAGTTAGTGGAGGAGGGGGGAGTGGTTTAACCATGGTG
>BQNB010010449.1:72998-83247 GCA_026074375.1 Tanacetum coccineum | reverse complement strand
CGTTTTCAAGTAAATTAATATTCTGGTATTGGAATTCTTAAGGTATTTTGGAGTCTATTTTGCTATCATGATGTTTTTTTTGTTGTGAGTCATAAATTCCATTTGAAAGTTAGTTTGTTGTAATTGATACCATATTGTTTAGGTGTTAAAAATTTCTTTTAAAAATAAATTATATAAATAAAATGCAACACATTTTTTCAAAATCATCTTCTAATTTCTTTTATGAAAACCATAATTAAAATAAGTTTATGAAAATTTTACTTAAAATTATTTGCATTATTAACTAAGGTGATTCTATTGTTTTAAAATGATTGGTATAAGGTTATGAGGGAAAGTTTCCTTGGGTAAAATTAGTTTTGGTACAAAGGTTCTTAATCTTTTAATTAATGGGTCGTGGTACGTGGTATTATTCGTTAGGGGTGTTTCTAGAAATCATTGATGTGTTTGTTAGGTCGGAGGTTCGTTCTTCTTGTCAACGTTTACATTCGGTTGATTTTTTTCTTTTTGGAATTGTGTGATTTTTGGGTCCATACCAATTGGTGCATGTGAAGTTTGAAATTTCCTCATAGGGTTGGTTCGAATGGTAACTTGTTGTGGGAAGCGTCTGTATTGCTTGGTAGGAAGAAAGGTGGGTAGTTTGGAATGTGCATAGATTATCTCGAGAAGAGTGAGATAGAAAATTCGTATGTGATGTCACCAATGGAGGGTGCACGGGGATGACGTAGCTAAGACTGTTTTTAGGATGCGTAATGGACACGTTGAAGTTTACGGCTATGCCTTTTGGGTTAACCAATGCACCAGCGGTTTTCATGGAGTTAATGAGCCGGGTGTGCATGGCCGTATATAGACAAGCTAGTTAACGTATATATACAGATGATATTTTAAACTGACCCGAAGTCTAAGGAGGAGTACGAGTCGCACGTGAAGATGATCGTGAAGTCACTGAAGGAAGAGAAGATGTACATGAAGTTTTCTAACAACGTAGAAGCGGAGCAAATAGGAAGATATCTAGATGTGAAAGGAATCAAATGGGTAATGAGCTGATCTTGGCATTGCCGGAAGGACCGGACGATTTCGTAGTATATTATGACTCATGAAGCAAGGATTTGGAAGCATGCTTGGAAAAGGGAGAAGGTGATTGCTTGTACACCGCGACAACTAAAGGTTCTTATGAAGGATTGCATGGCTAACGTGGTAGGTTTTGCCTTATAATGCTAGAGGCATTAAGTGAACGAGACATGGAGGGTAATCTATACGGACCATGAATGTCTCCAACACACTTTCAATCGGAAGGATTGAACATGAGGCAAAGATGATGGATGGATGTTATTTAGTAAGTTTGATTTCGAGGCCAAGTACCATCTGAGAAAGGTAAATGTAGATGTTGTACCGTGGAGTAGGAATAAGGAGTGAAGCCGAGAATGAGTTCGAGATAGATGTACGATGATCCGATCTAGGTTTGAGAAAAGGATGTTAGTGGCATAAGATAAGACGTCCAAAGCAAAGAACGCGTCAACATAAGGTGTTACGTGGCTTGGACCAACGAGTGTGAAAAGAGATAAAGAGTGGTTCATATTGGTTAGACAAGGTTCAGACCTCCATTTGGAGAGATGTAAGGACCTTGGCTATTGAAGAGGCGTATACGACAAAGTATTCTATCCATCCTGGAGCAGATACGATGTTGTGTGCTTTTAGGTTAGCTAATCGATGGCTGAGTATGAAGAAGGATATAGCTAGTTGCGGTAGTAAGTATTTAGCGTATTTGGAAGTGGAAGTTGAGTATCAAGGGTCTACAGGATTGTTGCTACAACCTGAGTTACCCGAGTAGAAGTGGGAAATGATAACTAAGGATATTGTTGTCAAGTTACCAAGTGTAAGTAGTGGATACGATGCGATTTGGGTGTAGTCAATGGACTGACTAAGTCACCCCATTCCTAGCTATGCTTAGGACAAGTATGGTAGATTTTAGAGGTAATTAAAATACTCACTTTCATGAGATGAGTTTTTTTTCCGGTGGGATTTATCATTCGAGTATGGATGTTGTTTATTTAAAACATGGTATGGAAAGGAATGTTGGTTAACCATTGATGGGTAGTAAACTGGAGGAGTCAGTTGATGGGATCGAATTTGATACAAGAAAATAACCAAACCAAGATAGTGGTAATTTGGAAAGGCTTGAAGGCAGCTAATTTGTCGAAAGGAGTTAGCTCTGGTAGTAGTGGGAAATCTTTTGATATAATGCTGGTAGGTTTATGGGTGTTAAAGGATCTCACCCTGGTGAGGTGTAGTACGTTTGGGATTATAGGAGACAGTTTGAACAGAGTATGTAGGACCATTTTGAGATCATTGGATTGGATTGGGACTATAGTATGGTCTGAGAATTCGTTTATGAGCTGAGGTCTCAGAAATTGGGATTGGTGAGGTGCTAAAAGTTTAAGTATACCTAATTTGCGTGGATTCTTAGATACATGAGCTTTGTTGCATATTATATTCTTAATTACAAGGACAGTTCTTGTTGGATGAGTTGCGAGGTTCAGATATAAAAACCGTTGTTACAAAAACACTAAGGGTGTTGATGAGTTTTCTCGATGACGAGCGAGGGTTCATGTAGTGGGATGCTTCTTTTCGTTTGGGATTGATGTGTTGCTAATTGCACCCTTGTGGAGGTAAGCAAAGTCATATCAGTTGGATTCGGATTGTGGAAGTTAGTCGAGATTAAGGTTGACAAGACTCTTTGTTTTGATGAGGAACCGTTAATGTTGTGGACCGAGAGGTCATGAGTAAAAGCATAGTATGCTTGCATTAGTGAAACGAATTTCGTTGGGATGCGAGAGTGGTCTATTAGCCATTTTCTTTGGGTTACGCAAATGTTACAAATGAGGTCTACTAGTGTACTCAGTTGTTTGTCGTAGTGTTATGCCTCAAGTAGTTAAATATTAGGGACGAGATTTATCAGGGTGGGGTACGGTGGACAACTTGACTTGAGCAGGTTGGTCAAACCGTAGTGTTGACCTAAATGTATCTGTTGCAATGTATGGTTCTGTGTTTATACGTGTTTATATGTGTTTGTGTGGAATATGTGAGATTGGATAATCAATCTATTAAGCGTGATCGTCTCATTGGGATTGGATTTGTGTAGAATTTTGTGAAGTTCATTTTGTTCACTTTTGGTGACAAGGGAAATAATTTCGGTGATTGAAGCGGTTTCTCGTAAATTGTGTCAGTAATTAGTAGTATAGTATTTTTGTGATTGTATTAAGATGTTTTGGTTTTAGAGGTTAGTAAGATAAATGAGTTATTTGATAGAGAAATTTCATTTTAATCACTTATAGTGATAATTGAATTGATTGGGTATTTTGAGAGAATTGGATTGGTTAATATGTGGATCTCTAGGTGATGGATTAAAAATGAGAAGTGTGTCATTTGTGAAAGAAATGAGTTTGTTATCAATATTGAGTGTTTTTGAATGACTTTCTGTTTTAGAAAGTGATTTGGAAATGAAGTTTATTTTTAGATAGTAGTTTTCAAAGCAAAATGTATTTAACAAATTAGCTTAGATTTTTATAAAACTTTAAGGTATAAAGTTATTAATTAATTAAATGAAAAAAAAGAAAAAAAAATTATTTTTTTTAGGCATGATTATGTAAAATCCGAATTAGTAAATAAGGGAAAAAAAAGAAAAAAAAAGAAAAGGGAGTTTTATTGGAATCATATTCTAATTAGGATTTATTAGATATCACAGTAGCCTATAAATACATAAAGTAAAACCCAACCACTCACCCCTTGTTTCAGTTCGACCGATTCAGAGAAGGAAAAAAAGAGAGGAAAAAAGTTAGGGTTCTTTGCTAAGGTATTTTTCCAATTCCTTGTAAATTCTAGTTATTAATTTTAATTCTAGTAATCTAAACATGATGGATTAGGGTTCTAAATTAGGGTTTATAAATTAGGGTTTTTATGTTTCTAAAAATTTATGATGTATAGATCATGTTTGATCATTCGTTTGATTAATTACACGATTGGGTTAGTCGGTTAGAGCTTGATCTTTAGATAATAGTCGTTTTAATTCACTGATGAATTTGGTCGTCTTGTAGAGTCATAAATCATTCATATAAGATCAAATAAATAATTTACACTTAATGGAGATAACCTCAAGAGAGTCATACTTTCCCACATGAAAATTTGGCCTCATGAAGATTTTATGGTCGGATGTGGGTCAAAAGGTCGTTACAAATCAGTGCTGTAAAAACTGTGAACGAATTTCAGTTTTGGTTTTGGATTTTTCTAAAAAATACTTTAGACTTTAGTTAGTGGCTCTGAATCACTTGGATGTTAGTTCACATATTGTGTTATGACCCCTGAATTTTTTTCTAGCATATAATGAGGTCGAAGGTGGTCCATCTCGTGTCATAATTTTAGAATGGTCAGATATGGCGAATTCTGGACACGATGGATTAATGCAATTTTTAAAGGTATTTGTAAAAGGGTAATGGCCTTTGGGAGAGGATAGGGAGGGTTCATAAAATATATATGTAGCGAATGAATTTTGGTTTGAAATATAGAAGTGTTTAGTGGTGCGTTTTGGTGGTAGTGAGATAAATTTGCTCAAAACCATTATGTTTAAAGTGTAGCTTGAAGTGTTAAAGGGGCATATGTTAGAAGTTGGAAAAGGGTTAAAAACAAAAAATAGAACTATGGTGATTGCCTTAGATATCCATATAGTTGAGGTTGCATCATATTGGTTGAATGCCTACATTGATTGTAGTCTTATTGTGTGCTTTAATTGTTTAGATTATTATGAAGTATTTGTGAAGCTAATTGTTAGATAATTTGGGAAGCCTAAGTCAGGTGGAGTTTTCATAGGTTCCCATCTTTTACTTCGTTTTAAACTTGGGATGGAAATGTTTCGAATACTATGATATGTGATTTAAAGTGATGCAGGACCTTATGTGGGATATTATATGTTATGTGCTACATTGTTTGTGATGTGATATGGCTCCATGGCTTAGTGATCAATTGGAGTGGGTTTTGTGTTATGCTCCATGGCTTAGTGATCAATTGGAGTGGGTTGTGGTATGCTCCATGGCTTAAGTGATCATTGGTGTAGTATGCGATAGAGACGTCTCGTAATCGTGTGAATGTGGTTTGGATTGGATTTGATTTGGTTTACATGATAGCTTATATGGTAGTTCATTTATGGTCATGCAGTGTTTTCATTTATCACAGTAATGATTTAATTGGCTTTACTCGTGTCTTAAAACCTATGACTCTACCAACTTTTATGTTGACTTTTCATGCCATCATTCTTCAGGTGAGTATCGTATGAATAAGAGGATGTTAGGAAAGTGGCTAAAGAGTACCTTTGGCATTGCTTGTGGAGTTGTCTTTTCTGGTCTTTTCATTTGTTTTGCTTGAGACTTGTTGTTGGAGATTGTTAGAATTTGGATCATTTTGTTTCGTGTAAGACAATTACTTTAGATAATGACAAGAATCCTCATATCTTGTGTTGGGTATTGTCATGACACATAGTATCCATTTTATTATTTCTTTCATTTAGATTTCTCTATAGTAGACACCATTGTGTTGTGATGATATCTATGATGTTACGCCTCGTGTTTCCGCCTAGGCGGGGTGTGACATTTTGCTTCTCTAGTGAGTGATAGGGGAAACATCATTAGGCGGACGACTTCATTCTCAGTATATCTGTATTTAAACATATTGCAGATTCTGAGGAATTCATGAATGTGTTTATGAGGATCGGTTTTGGTTACCATTGAATTGGTTTCCTTTGACAAGAGTCAAGTGGTTACCTTTGATAGCAAATTCGTTAGCAGTTTCAGGAATAGTGATTGCGGAACCAGGAGTCGGAGCGACAACATGGTCAGCAGCCCACATAGGTTCATCGTCTATTGGATCGTAATTTTAAAGAATATCGGGTAGACAATTCTCGAGTGTTGTGGTGGATTATTTCTTTGATCGTATGGAACTCTTCTGTTTCGTCAATGAAGTCTTCGATTCAGAGTACGTTCAGGTTCAGGTAACGGTTCAACAAGTTCAGAATTGGAAGCACGTGTATGCATCCAAGAGAGAAATCTATTGTGGCAGTTTTGCCAAAAAATTTATACGGTGATTTTGAAAAAGACGGGGGGTGCAAAGTTATTTTTCAGAGTTTGACTAAAGAACAGCTAAGAAATATCCCGGCTTCCGGCGCCAAAAACTTTGATGTGTTTCAAAAGTTTAAATTTATAAGACTGAATTACGGAAAATAATTATATGGAAACACAGGGTAAAGGTATAACCCACGTTTGTGTATAATTCTTTTTAGGTATAGACAGGTCGTCCATGTGGATTGAGCTTAAGTGTTCAAAATATTCCAGAAAGAATGTAGGACTTTTGTGTGTCATTTTTGAAAATAACTTTAGTTTTACCAATGATAAGAAAGATGACTACTCGGATAGTTGAAAATAATTTATAAGTGTTAGAAATGATTTGACCTCGAATATGAGACTTTAATTTATAAAAATGATTTCTCGTCAGAAAACGTTTTCACAAACTAACTTGGTTAACTCAAGACTTATATTTAGTTAACTAGACCAAATGTGTCACTCAAATAATCCAGTTATTATTATATCAAAGCTTATTTTGTTTATAAATTTACGAAAGTAGATTTCTCGGCACAAACGTTAAAGACCATAGACAAATCTTTAAAACCACATAGATCATAACGGGTCTTTCGACCTATACCGATATGATTATATAATCTAAGTTGATAAGCAAAAATAGATAAGATAAGATATAACAAGTTTGCAACATAAGCTTAAGATTAAAGCCATCAAGATCATACCAAACACTTATTCATTATCGTAACTTCACCGAGCAGTCATGAGAGATTTAGCCTCTCATGTCTAAGGAGTTCATAAAAAAAGTACACTTTACATAAACTTCCATTATTTCAATAACTAAGTAAGAAAATCGTCTTCGTTCTTGATCGTTAGATCTTTTCCTTCAAAGATAGAGGTGTTTCTTGGTGAAAGGGAAGTATGTGTGTGGAGATGGTTTGTAGAATGAGATGGATAGTGAGGATGAGTGCTTTGAGGATGAAAATTTGTCCTTAATTTATAGGCAAGTTTGGGTGCAAAGTGCGGCGCACTTAGGAAAAAGTGCGGCGGACTTTGGGTGTTAATGCGATAGCATTTAATGGCTTTTACTGGAAGTGCGGCGCACTTACAAATAAGTGTGGTGGTTTTGAGGAGTTAATGCAGGTACATTTATTAGACTTTAATTCTTTAAACTTTGGGAAAATGTGCGGCGGTTTTGGCTTTAGAGGGAAGTGTGGCGCACAATGTTACAAGTGCGGCGGACTTCATGAACTTTAGCTAGAAAATTTTCTTTTCTTGTATTCGCCTCCCAGAATGTATAGATTCTTGAGCTTGGGCCTGTAGTGTCTTCTAGTGAACCTATAAGCAATTCAAGCTAATTAAGTACCAAAAGTTCACGAGAAATGATCAAATATACATAAATAACGCCATATAAATATGTATAATTTGGACGTTATCAGGATGCTCTAATTGTGACAGAATTAGCGTATCTAGGTCTTAGTAAGAAGTAATGCCTAAGTCTAGGAATGATATGCCCTTCGAGATAAGTCAATCAATGCACTAATAAACAAACCTGCGTTTTATCGGATTATTCATGGTTGATACGTTTTCCTTACATTAGTTCTCGACCGCTTCTCTATCGTTTGTTTGTCTTCTTGTGTACTTTTATTGCTTTACATGTCATCAAAACCTTAGTTAGTTAAACTAAATACACACACTCTTCATATATAATCACACCCCATTCTACCGTCCCCCAGATATGGCAGCGCTCTAACCTCTAATTTCATTCTTATGTCTGGATTATTTGACATTTAGGTGCTATGTGATACATAATATGTTCTGAACAATGTTAATTATAATTAGAGTCGTGCTCTTCTATAGAAACCATTAATATCTAATACATTATAATAACACCCAGCAATCCCACAACCGTTCATACCTGATTGTTGTATAACACTTGATTGTTTTCTCGCTGATTCCGATGTCCACACCACAGCTCGCATCCAGATATACCATACATACCACAAAATCCAAAACCAATCTCATCCTCTAAAAAAAAAATAATAAACTACATACCCCTCTACCATCATAAAAAACAAACCATAAAAATCCCAAACAAAAAAAAAAAAAAAATAACAAAAAAAAAAAAAAAAAAAAAAAAAAACTAAAAAAAAAAAAAAAAAAAAAAAAAAAAAAAAAAAAAAAAAAAAATAAAAGAAAAAAAAAAAAAAATTAATTGGATTAATCATGGTTAATATAGTTTTCTTATAATTGGCTATACCGCTCTTCCATCTTTTGATTATCTGCTTGCGTGTGTTATTGTGTTTTATATTGATTTTAGTTACCACCAAACCTGTGCTAGTCTCTCAGACTGAAACCCCCCCTTTATCCGTTAGAACTAGGTTTAGCATAGGTTTAACATTAATTATAATTAATATAGTTTAAATTAACTTAATTTAGTTAACCAAAATATTAATAGAACTATAAGATTAACGCTCTCGCTCTTAGTGATCGACACCATACTTACCAACAAAGCTACATCTGATCGAGCACACTGCCCTTTAGAGTGTTGTCTTTAGGCAAAGTCGGCAAAATATAAATGTAAAACTTGATAACTAAAATAACAACCTACACGACAAAAACATCAAGTTTTTGGCGCCGCTTCCGGTGAGTGAAGTTGTTTAATTCTTTTCTTTATTGGTATTTTAGTATAGTTTTAGCGTAATTTAGATTAGTTTAAATTTCATGTTTTAGTTTAGTTTTTTTGTGTGTGTGATTTTGTGTGTTTGATTTTTTTGCATTGTATATTTTTGCATATTGTGTGTGTGTGTTTTTCTGCATTGTTACAGTCTGCTGTAACTTTCTGAATCGAATACTCAATATGGCGTATAGATTTTTTTCAAACCAATACAACGTATTAGACTCTATCATCAATACGGCGTATTCAGTTTGCTGAATACGACGTATTAGGCTATTTGGCCGTTTTCTTTCCTAGGTAATTTATTACAAGTTAAAATGGACGACCCCAACATTACTATGAAAGAATATATCAGGCTTGAGGAAGAAAAAGCTCGTAGGCGTGGTAAGGTGTATAACTGGGAGACTGATACGTATGGTAAGATCTGGTATGATGAAGACGTTCACGACCTCATATCTGTTGAAACTGAATTCCCAGCTATAGTCTATAATAAGGCATTAACATCTGATGTAGCGCTCTCATGTGAACCCACTGTAAGTCCTCTTAACGACAATCAAATTGACTATAGAATATCGTTTGACGAATCCGACGATGAAGATTACACGGTAATTTATGACAAAAGTTCATTTTCTTATAAAATAATTTCTGTCAACGATTTGTAAACGGATTCAGAAAATGACATTGAGAAAGTCAATATGCCTTCGTTTTCGTCATCTGAACCTACGGTTGAACCTACTGTAAGTCCTCAACATATCGATGAATTTAATTTGAAAAATGAAACATCAATGTCCGAATTTGATGGTGAGGAACAAAACATTATATACTTTAATGATCTATTTCCTTTCACTGTAATTTATCCTGATGATTTAAAATCAGATAAGGACAATGATGATGATAATATCAATAGCAAATAGTTTTTGGAGGATCATACCGATGTAGGTGCCTATGCACAAGGGTTAAATAAGCATTTGAAAACAAGTCATGATACAATTAGTAAAATTTTCACTGCTATGAATTTTATCAAGGAATTAAATGTTAATATCATGACTTGGAATTATCTTAACAAAGAGATGCCATTCATTTTTATAATTAAGAATTTGTATGTGCCGTTTGGCATCCCGTTCAACGCCAAATTGTTTTATAAGGATGAGATTAAATTAAGGCAAGTCTAACTTAAAGACTTTTTTGTAAACAAAAGTGCTTGCCGGGAGACAACCCGGAATGTATTTTCATTTTTCTTATCAAGTCTGTATTCCCATACTGTCTATACAGCATATCCAAACCCCATGGATACGGCGTATTGACTACCTGGACGTTATCCAGTCTTTATTTTTCTGCAATTTAAACTTTATTGTCAGACTGGTCGATACGACGTATTCATTAAACGAATACAGCGTATTTGACTTGTGACCCGTGCTTAGGATTGTTTTCTACAAGTATCAATATGACGTATCCT
>BQNB010010449.1:0-71837 GCA_026074375.1 Tanacetum coccineum | reverse complement strand
TAGCATCAGGTGAGTTTCATAGTCCCACTTTTTAATGTTTTACATTGGGATGGAAATGATGCAAATAAGTTTTGGAAATGTTTTAATTGCTGTGATTATATGTTTTGCTTGAGTATGGACAATATGTGACTGTTATATGGCTTAGTGTTGCATGTTGAATTTGGTTAACTTGCATGTTTCATATTGGCATGTCAAGTGTGTTTGATTGGGATCGGATGAGTACGCCTACTCAATTGTATGTGGTTAACTTGCATGTTTCATATTGGCATGTCAAGTGTGTTGGAAGGATCGGAGAGGTACGCCTACCTCATGGTGTTAATATCATGATATGAACGTTTGATTGGGATCGGATGGGTATGCCTACCCAGTATGTGGATTTGCATGTCTTAAACCTATGACTCTCACTAACTTTATGTTGACGTTTTAAGCATCATTTTCAGGTGAGCATAAGGAAGATCATAGGAATGTGAGAAGTGGCTAGAGAGACTTTAGGCTGCATGTGGAGTTTAATCTCCTAGTTTTATGTTTTGCATTGATTGGATGACTTGGATTGAATTGTTTAGGTTGTTTTGGATGTTGCATGTCTTGATATTGGCGAGAACCCCCGTTTTATCAATATAAGACGCCTTTTGTTTTGTCATGTTGTTTTGGATATTTTCATGACACTTTGTGTGTATGTTTTGTTTATTTATTGCATTTTAGTTCTCTCTATATAGACACCATTGTGTTGTGATGATATCCATGATGTTACGTCTCGCGTTTCCGCCTTGGCGGGGTGTGACAGAAGAAACCCTAAGTCAATCATTATTGCATACATCTTAAACTGCATGTCCTCGTAGATTTTATATATTAAATGTAATAATATCCTTATTGTAAGTGGACAAAAGTGCTTGCTCGACTTGGTAAACTCAGCCCATAAGGGCCGATTTCAAGCCTTACTAAAAAATGACTCATTTCAAAATCAACTCATTTTGACCCGTTTCCCATCCCCACCATATCACCACCTCTAAAATCATTCTAGAACAACTTCCAACAAATATTCGAAGTATGTATGTGAAAAATGAATACTAACCAAATAGATTCGGGAACCATAGTCTACGCTTAATACACTAAGGACTGGCTTGTTGATTGCGACAGTATGTCCTGAAATAGATACAGAAAAAAGCACTTTCAGATTTAACTTCTACCTATTGGAAACCATTGCCAACATATGTTATATGAATAAAGAAAGTAAAAAGCATTATAAAACATAATTTTGGAATAGTTCCTATAGATCTAAGCTTTTGGGCTATGAAAACTTTACTAGCACTTTTCAACAGACCATAGAAACTTTGAAAATCTTGTGAAGTGTATTGATCACGGTGCAACGAGAGATGCAGAAACAGTCTAGATTATAAAATGTCACACTAACTTCATCAATGTTTTTTCAGATGACTAAAACAATAGACAGAGACTGAGACAAGGACTGTTCATCACTAATATCAGCATATATGGAATCGAACCATGGCATCTTCACAGGTTCAGATGACAACACATAAAGACCTGGAAAAACAATTGGTGACACGTCAACTAGGATGCAATAATAGATATGGAGATAGCGTATGAAACAGTAAAAACTATTAAATACTACTTTACAGAACAGACGGATAGTGCATACAGGTCCAGTGAAACTAGAGTCGGTTAACAGTGATTGGTGTAGTAAGTATTACTTCTGTCAGAAAAGTGACTTCAGCATCTGGGCCTCCTTGGGCTTTGAGGCGTTTAACCACAACAAGTTTACCATCTCTTAGTTGGCCATAATACATGTGGTTTCTTACCCCAACACCAATTAAATTAGAGTCAGAGACCTTATTGGTTGCAGTTTCCGGTTCAGCATATGAGAAGCTTGTGATTGTTCCTTGAACGGTTCTTGTTTGTTTTCTAAATATAGACAAAGCCTTGAATAGACACCGTGTATAAAGGTCAAAAACAGGATTGCATATTAAACTAACGAAACAAAAACGAGTTCTGTATATGAAAAAAAGTCGTACAATATTTAGAGCTACCTGTGATGTGATAGGGTTAGAGGGAGTATGAATATGTATCGTAGATTCATGGAATGAAGTTGATCTATAGCTCATTAAGTTGGACATAATGTTGTAACTTGTGTCTTTATCAGATGAGGATAGAGGCAGTTGCTTAGGGAAGTTACACTTTCCATACACATAGCACATTACTGAAGAAAACATTGCAAGGGTTGTAACCACCATGCATAACAAAAGGATAAAATTGTTTCTTTGTCTTTGAAGACTCTGTGTTACTCAAAGATCCTTTGAACATACATTGAAAGTTGAAACATAGGCATGTATTAGAATTTTTATGAACGGTGAGGTAAATTTTCTAATTTATAATATTCTAAAAATAACAGACTTTTTTTAGCAAATCTTATGCCATCGATCAACAAACAAACAAAGTTTGTTAGTAATTTTACTTTGGGGTGATGATATACCAGAATTGCAGTTGCAGATTAACAAAACATTTGGTATCATAGTTTGCGGCCACTTCAGGGTGTCTATCGCTAGCACAAATGCATTTCCATATATTTTGACTTGTGCCTTCTACAGAAGCAGAGAAAGAAAAATGGAGCCATAATTAAACATAAAGAGATCAAATCAGAAACTGTGTATGATGGATTTAAATGGCTCAAAGCCTTTTAATGGAAACGCATACACAATACTGAAAGGAATAGTATTTTTCAGGAGTTCATGTATATATGTCTAAGGTATCTAACTAAATTTGCAGATAATGCTGCAACTAAAAATATACAATATTCATAATATGTTGTTGCCGATAGTACATATGATAAGAAAGATAATCATGAAGCAGTTAGCATACCAGAGCTGCAATCACAGGATGAAGAGCAGTTGGTTGGAATGGAAATTTGTTGGAACACTTTGTGTGGCATGCACATGTCCACTTGTTTATGTCTGGAGTCCGTAAAACTTCATCGGCTGTAATTGAAGACAACACGCTTAGCACATACTTTAACCATATAGAAGTATGATTTCATCTTGTGTTATCAGACGATAATTAATCACAATAAGCTTACACAGTTCAGAAAAAGTTATAATTACAATTTTGCTTTCTTTTAGAATAGACTAGAAAGAGCTTATGCAAAACAGTATTCTAGAGCTAATATTAACCACAAATAATGTGTTGAACTGAGATCAAGCTGAACTGAGATCAAGCTGATAAAGCAAGCTAACGGAATGTCCAATGGGAGCTTCATCTATTCAGACCATACACTATGACGAAAAGAAATGAAAACGGGTGAAAGTGTTGCTTCAAATATATAAACAAATTATGTACTCCTATTAATCACACTGTGAGGCAGTGTAAGTGTAAAGAAGATCATTGAATATATAACATCGACCATTGTTTCATAGTTGAGGTTAGGTACATTTCAAAAACAAAATCATAAAGATGATATAAAAAATAGTTTTCGGCATGTCTCTTGGGAACCATGAATTCACTACAATGAACCCAGCCCCACTAGTTCTCGGCCAACCAATATCGATTATACGACCACCACAACCCCAAATGCTAAACCCCAACCATTCATTGAATCTGCTCGTTCAGGCAATCTTCCAACTGTCTCCCATTCTTTCCTATGCTTATCATACTTACGCACTGGTCATTATCATTAGAATTTCCCATTAGTACTCCAGATTCTACACCTACGTTGCTTTTTTCCATCATGTGTTAAAATTATGAGCCATAGAAATAATAACAGCGCAATATGGAGAAATCGCACAATCTCAAGAAACAAACAGAACTCTATCCAGATTTTTTGCGTGATTCAATTCTTATGGCATCATAATAGCATGCAAGATCAACATTCCTTTCTGTCACTTTTCCACGACATTGACAAGCACATATTCAGGTACTGACAAATTGATGTATTCTTTAATGATGAAAGTGTTCTATAACCTCAACACGATCCCACTTGTCCACAGCAAGCCTCATTGATCCCTTGAATAGTCGATTTTTGCATTGCGCAAAATTACAGTGCTATCAGCTTTCATCAGGACATGTAAAAAAATTTAGGATAATCGACATCAAGGAACATGCTTGCAAAAAGTCTGGTACTTTACATTTGTATAAATTTACGGCATGATGTTGTTTAGCATTACCTCGTATAGTTCCTCTATGGAACACAAATTATGAATGGAGGTAATATACAGAAGGCATGTAGGACGAGCTAGATAATGGGTCAAAATTGATTCAAATGACACCAAGAGAGGCAAAACCCAATTCCCCCTATTTAGCATCTGTTAATACATTTGATTTAACAAAAGTCGTAATGTTGATGCTTAAAACTCTAGGCCTTTGACTCGAAAACGAAATTCCTTCAAAAAAATGGCAACTGATCTTAATGTTACATAGATGATAAAAAGAGGAAGTGCAACTAGAATTACTAGACATATATTTTTGCATGTGACGAAGTTTTTCACACATCTTCAAAAGCTACAAGACGTATATTTTCACAATGTAAGAGGTTTTCACACATCTTAAAAAGATACAAGAAGTATATATTCACATGAGAAAGGTTTTTTCACACATCCTTAAAAACAATGTGCGTATATTTTCAACATTGATGGAAGTTGTTTTCACAAATCTAAAAAAGCGAAGATGTTATTTTCACATTGAAGAGGTTTTTCACAGACATCTTAAAAACCTTAGGGGCGATATTTTTCACATGTGATGAAGTTGTTCACAAATCTTAAAAAGCTACAAGACGTATATTTTCACATGTGAAGAGGTTTTTCACACATCTTAAAAAGCTACAAGACGTATATTTTCACACGTGAAGAGGTTTTTCACACATCTTAAAAAGCTACAAGACGTATATCGATGGAGGGGGGAGGGGGGGGGGGGGTGTGGGGGGAGGGGGTGGAAACCTGAGGTTTTTCACACATCTTAAAAAGCTACGTAGCGTATATTTTCACATGTGACGAAGTTGTTCACACATCTTAAAAAGCTACAAGACGTATATTTTCACATGTGAAGATGTTGTTCACATATCTTATAATACTAGTAGTTGTAAATGTGCATATTGAAGTCGTTCACCTATACCTTTGTCTAGTGAAAACTAAATCTATAATTAAGAAAACATAACCGTAAGTACTATCAAGACTACTAAAATAATGAATCAGCAAATAAAGTTCACAGCTTGTGCAATATTGGTTCAGGCATTTCAACAAACATTTGACATGCACTATAAAATGGAATCAATTTGCCACAATAATAGTGATAAAAGTATTAAATGAACAAATATCACAAGCAATCGTCAAACAGAATACCAATTAGAAATATGTGAATGATGAAAGTGTAAGACTTTAACCGTTTGATGAGCTAATTTTAACATAATAACCTCCAAATTAGTGACATAAAGGTGCTGATATGATGACGGTGATGATTGGTCATCCAATGGCGGTTTCTGTTATAGTTGCTTGTTGTAGTGGTGTAACTATCGGTGGTGTAGTGGTGGTTTGAACGATGATGGTTTGAATAGGCAGTAATTCGTGCGATTCATGTGTTAGGATGGTGGTGCAAGTAAGGTTATGAAGCGGTTTAATGTGTGGTTGTGATGGCATTGTAATGGTGGTTTGATCGATGTAGCGGTGGTTTCTAGATGGCTTGTAATGTGGTTTTGATAATGTACTAATAGGATAATATATGGATTCACCTAAGGTGTATGCAATGTGTGTGTTTTTCTTTATATATTAGTTTAAATTACAAAAGTACTCTTGTTTAGTAAATTAGTGTAAATTGTAATTTAATCTAAGCCGTTAGATTTAAAAAAAGGAGGGTTAAATGGAGGGATCGGAATCCTTCTATCCTTCTCACAAAAAAAGAACCATCTCACTAGAGCGATAGACATCGCCCCAATATATATATATATATATTATATAATATATATATATATATATAATATATATATATATAATATATAATATAATATAAAATTTAACTTAACCGTTTATATCCGTAAGGGGACCTTTTTGAATTTTAAACCACAACAAAATCCTACTATTTTTACCCCTTACAATCCTACTAAATACCTCATTATTATTTCATATTTCACACACTTCCAATAAATTTTCTCTACATACATTAATTTTCAATTTTCATTCCACCTATGGATCCCATAATTCCGACGCATCGATCATTATTATATATATTTTCAAAGTGACCTATGATCGATATAATGCGGGATTATCAGCGTAATGAAACATTAGTAGCTATTGTGTGGGAAAGAAGCCAGGGTTTCGAGCTCAAGGGTCCAAAAAGAGAGTTAGTAACATACATACCCTGTAAACAAAGAAACTGCGGAACAACGCTAATGGAACACTATTTTGGGGGCGAAGAGTCGAATTTGAACCTAAATATCCTGAAGAAAAATTTTAGGCGAATAGTATCATAAGACTCTACGCTATTTATAAATAAAATGTCAACAAAATTTTAAGTATGATGATGTTGACCTATTCACGAGTACTTTACTTATTTTAACACAACATTAAAGATGCACTATATTGGATCGTTTAAGTATTGGGTCCAATAGGAAGTACACATCCTCCATACGCCATACGCCAACTGGCGTACGGCACTGCACCTGATGCATTTGATGAGTATTTGCAAATTGTTGAACGTATTTCACGAGAATGTTTAGATAACTTTACTAAATGCATTCGCGTTTTATATAATCATAAGTTTTTAAGAAGACCAAGTGCAACTGATATTGAAAAAACATATAAATTGCACGAAGAAAAGCATGGACTCCCGGGAATGCTCGAGAGTATTGATTGTATGCATTGGGATTGGAAAAACTTCCCAAAGTCATTACATGAGCAGTTCAAAAGAATGGATCATAAATACCCAACTCTTATGTTAGAAGCTGTTGCGGATCAAAGATTGTGGATTTGACATGCATATTTTGAGGTTCCTGGGGCGAATAATGATTTAAATGTGTTATATGGTTCCCCATTATTTGATTATGAAATTGCTGATATAGCTCCAAAATGTTCGTTTATAGTAAACGGGCATACATACAGGAAAGGTTACTGTTTAGCCGACGGTATTTATCCGGAATGGTCTACGTTTGTCAAAAATCACATCATTTTTCCGTTTGTCAAGGGATGAAAAAATAACTTGCAGTATATTAAAAAGAGGTTCAAGAAGCAGCAAGGAAAGATATAGAACGGCTTTCGGAAGTACTCCAAAGGTCGTTGGGGAATTAAACGACAACCCCGCTCCGTGCTTACCAAATCTCACATTTTTAATTTGAAGCTTCAACTATCAGCAGCCAACACTAATGACGAATAGGAGAAAAGGAGAAAAGAAAAAAAAAAAGAAAAGAAATGAAAACGTGAAAATAGTGTTGCTTCAAAAAATATAAATACAAAATAATGTGCTCCTATTAATCACACTGAGAGGCATTGTAAGTGTAAAGTAAAGATCAATTGAATAAATAACAGTCGACCATTGTTTCACTCTATTTGAGGTTAACATTTCAAAAACAAAATCATAACGATGATATAAAAAATAGTTTTCGGCATGTCTCTTAGGAACCATGAATTCACTACAGTAAACCCAGCCCCACTAGTTCTCGGCCTACCAATATTGATTATACGACCACCACAACCCCAAATGCTAAACCCCAACCATTCATTGATACTGCTCGTTCAGGCAATCTTCCAACTGTCTCCCATTCTTTCCTCTGCTTATCATACTTACGCACTTCCGGTCATTATCATTAGAATTTTCCATTAGTACTCCAGATTCTCCACCTAAGTTTCTTTTTTCCATCATGTGTTAAAATTATGAGCCATAAAAATAATAACAACGCAATATGGAGAAATCACACAATCTCAAGAAACCAACAAAACTCTATCTAGATTTTTTGCGTGATTCAATTCTTATGGCATCATAATAGCATGCAAGATCAGCATTCCTTTCTGTCACTTTTCCACGACATTGACAAGCACATATTTAGTTACTAACAAATTGCTGTATTCTTTAATGATGAAAGTGTTCTATAACCTCAACACAACCCCACTTGTCCAAAGCAAGCCTCATTGATCCCTTGAATAGTCGATTTTTGCATTGCGCAAAATTACAGTGCTATCAGCTTTCATCAGGACATGTAAATTTTTTTAGGATAATCGACATCAAGGAACATGCTTGCAAAAAGTCTGGTACTTTACATTTGTATAAATTTACGGCATGATGTTGTTTAGCATTACCTCGTATAGTTCCTCTATGGAACACAAATTATGAATGGAGGTAATATACAGAAGGCATGTAGGACGAGCTAGATAATGGGTCAAAATTGATTCAAATGACACCAAGAGAGGCAAAACCCAATTCCCCCTATTTAGCATCTGTTAATACATTTGATTTAACAAAAGTCGTAATGTTGATGCTTAAAACTCTAGGCCTTTGACTCGAAAACGAAATTCCTTCAAAAAAATGGCAACTGATCTTAATGTTACATAGATGATAAAAAGAGGAAGTGCAACTAGAATTACTAGACATATATTTTTGCATGTGACGAAGTTTTTCACACATCTTCAAAAGCTACAAGACGTATATTTTCACATGTGAAGAGGTTTTTCACACATCTTAAAAAGCTACAAGACGTATATTTTCACATGTGAAGAGGTTTTTCACACATCTTAAAAACCTATGTGGCGTATATTTTCACATGTGATGAAGTTGTTCACAAATCTTAAAAAGCTACAAGATGTATATTTTCACATGTGAAGAGGTTTTTCACACATCTTAAAAACCTATGTGGCGTATATTTTCACATGTGATGAAGTTGTTCACAAATCTTAAAAAGCTACAAGACGTATATTTTCACATGTGAAGAGGTTTTTCACACATCTTAAAAAGCTACAAGACGTATATTTTCACACGTGAAGAGGTTTTTCACACATCTTAAAAAGCTACAAGACGTATATTTCACATGTGAAGAGGTTTTTCACACATCTTAAAAAGCTACGTAGCGTATATTTTCACATGTGACGAAGTTGTTCACACATCTTAAAAAGCTACAAGACGTATATTTTCACATGTGAAGATGTTGTTCACACATCTTAAAAAGCTACAAGACGTATATTTTCACATGTGAAGATGTTGTTCACATATCTTATAATACTAGTAGTTGTAAATGTGCATATTGAAGTCGTTCACCTATACCTTTGTCGAGTGAAAACTAAATCTATAATTAAGAAAACATAACCGTAAGTACTATCAAGACTACTAAAATAATGAATCAGCAAATAAAGTTCACAGCTTGTGCAATATTGGTTCAGGCATTTCAACAAACATTTGACATGCACTATAAAATGGAATCAATTTGCCACAATAATAGTGATAAAAGTATTAAATGAACAAATATCACAAGCAATCGTCAAACTGAATACCGATTAGAAATATGTGAATGATGAAAGTGTAAGACTTTAACCTTTTGATGAGCCAATTTTAACCTAATAACCTCCAAATTAGTGACATAAAGGTGCTGATATGGTGACGGTGATGATTGGTCATCCAATGGCGGTTTCTGTTATAGTTGCTTGTTGTAGTGGTGTTTCTATTCGGTGGTGTAGTGGTGGTTTGAACGGTGATGGTTTGAATTGCAGTAATCGGGCGATGCAGTGTTATGATGGTGGTGCAGTGATGGTTATGATGGCGGTTTAGTGGTGGTTGTGACGGCAGTGTAGTGGTGGTTCTGATCGATGTAGCGGGTGGTTATGATGGCTGTGTAATGGTGGTTTTGATAAGTGTACTGAGAGGATAATATTTGTTTTCACCTAAGGTGTGTGCAATGTGTGTGTTTTTCTTTATATATTAGTTTAAATTACAAAAGTACCCTTGTTTAGTAAATTAGTGTAAATTGTAATTTAATCTAAGCCGTTAGATTTAAAAAAAGATATACTTGAACGTGTGTAATCGTATACCTTCCCAAGGGCCATCATGTAAAGACAAATTCAATAAACATGTGCACACCACACAAGTGATAACAGTATATATAAACTAGCATTTTATTGTAGTTTATGCATTAAGTCGTTAGCCTAAACTTGTAGACTAAGACTGGCCGTATTTACTTAGGTATTTGACAGTGTGATTCATTTGTCATACTATCCCTTTTTTTGAATTTTAAACCCCAAAAAATCCCATTTTTACCCCTTAAAAATCCTATAAATACCTCCTTATTATTTCATATTTCACACACTTCCAATATATTTTCTACTTCATTAATTTTCAATTTTCTTTCACCTATGGATCCCAATAATTCCGACGCATACGATCATTATGATATTTATTTTCAAAGTGACTATGATCGATATATGCGGGATTATCAGGCGTATGAACATTATGTAGCTTTGTGTGAGCAAGAGGCCGGGGGTTCGAGCTCGGGTCCAAAAAGGAGGAGGACATACATACCCTGTGAACGAGAAACTGCGGAACAACGGCTAATGGACGACTATTTTGGCGACGAGGAATTTGAACCTAAATATCCGGAAGAAAATTTTAGGCGAAGGTATCATATGAGCTCTACACTTTTTAATAAAATAGTCAACAAAATTTTAAGTTATGATGTTGAGCCTATTCCCGAGTACTTTACTTATTTTACACAACATTACGATGCGACCGGTCGTTTAAGTATTGGTCCTATTATGAAGTGCACATCCGCCATACGCCAACCGGCGTACGGCACTGCACCTGATGCATTTGATGAGTATTTGCAAATTGCTGAACGTACTTCACGAGAATGTTTAGATAACTTTACTAAATGCATACATGTTTTATTCGCTGAAACGTTTTTAAGAAAACCCACTAGAAGGGATATCGAAAAAACGTATCAATTGCACGAACAAAAAGATGGACTCCCGGGAATGCTCGGGAGTATTGATTGTATGCATTGGGAATGGAGAATCTGCCTAAAGGCATTACATGGGCAATTCAAACGAAGGGATCATAAATACCCCACTCTTATGTTAGAAGCTGTGGCGGATCAGAGATTGTGGATTTGGCATGCATTTTTTAGGGTTCCAGGGGCGAATAATGATCTAAATGTGTTATATGGTTCTCCACTATTCGATGATAAACTTGCTGATACAGCTCCGGAATGTCCATTTGTGGTAAACGGACATACATATAGGAAATGTTACTATTTAGCCGACGGTATTTATCCAGCACGGTCTACGTTTATCAAATCATTTTCCGTTGCAAGGGATGAAAAATGCTTGCAGTTTAAAGAGGTTCAAGAAGCTGCAAGGAAAGATATTGAACGAGCTTTCGGAGTACTCCAAGGTCGTTGGGGAATTATACGACAACCCGCTCGTGCTTACCAAATCAACATGTTGAAAAAAATAATGTATTGTTGTATAATGTTACATAACATGATTTTGGAGGACGAAGGATTTGAAGTGAATGTGAGAGATTTGTTCGTTAGTCCAACGCCGCATATTCAACGAACTTGGGTGGAAAGATGCGAATTACATCTTAGAAAATCAAAAGAGCTTCGAGATAGAAAAACGCACATCGATCTTCGACAGGACCTTGTGGAGCATCTATGGAATAATCATTAGTTTGTAATTTTAATTTTATGTAATGTTTTTTTTAATTTAATGTAATGTTTTTTATATTAATGAATTAAATTTTAGTTATATTGGGTATTTTTTAATTAAGTAAATTAAAAAAAAATTGGAGAACGGCACCAGAAATGTGGTGCCAACGGATGCCCCAGCAAATGTGGTGCCGTTCAATTTCTGGTGCCGTTCTCCATTTTGCTGACGTGGCAGCACTTTTTGAGAACGACACCAAGAGAACGGCACCACTGCTCCTAGCACTCTAATATAAAATCGTGAATAATTAATAGTTGAGTCATAAGTACAATAACGCAAGTTTAACCATTGCTCCTAGATTCCTTGACAATCAATAACGCAAGTTTATTACCCCGCTGCATTAGCAATAAAGAATCAGAATTCAGTCATAACTAGATGCTGTAAGAGATTGGGGTGTGTGCGATAATGTGATAATCCTGGATATCTTCTAGAATCATGTAAAAGTCCACTTTCCGTATAAAGTATTTCGACCCTATCAAATGCATGGATTGCACAAAATCTCTATCAGGATAAGACTAGAAGAGAGACACTTTGTGTTCTAGGCACAAGATCACAAAGCAAGAAGATTAGAGGAATTGTATGTGTGTTTTTCGTCCTTGTTATGAGACCAATACTTCCTCTATATATATCATAGGAAGTTAGGACAGTTATAGACGGTTAATAGTGGTTAAAACTCAATATAACTAACTTCCTGACATAGACTTTACGGCGTAACACCACCCGTTATGGCGTAAAGTCCATACATATTACATAGTTAGTTTCTGACTAAATATTACGGCGTAACCTACTCGTGTAGGTTACGGCGTAAACAACCACAACACCTTGTCCATTACCCCAGAAGGTTACGGCGTAAACATCTATAAGTTTACGGCGTAAACTCCTGATTTCGTGTCTAGATAGTTTTCATGTTAACTAAACGAGTGTGCACTCCACACTTCCTTAACTCGTTTCCGAGCCGAACATGAAACTACATTGGTCTCTAGTAAATCATCATTACCCAAATGGTCGTCGATGACACTAAAATCACCAACAAATCCCCCCCCCCATTTTAGTGTAATCTTTGATTTACTAAAACATATATAAAGATATATGCTATTATGTTAAAACAAACATAACGAAACAAACAAATGCATAAATGGAAATGTCTTGCGATTGAATTTTCATCTTAGTATAATACACATTCCAAATATTCAAAAATCGGGGTGTCGTAACGATTGAACCCGTGAATCCATTTGAATACCTGAAGATACTATACACATTCGTTTCTACAACACTCTAAAGTTCATTTACTTGACACTTTACAAGCCATGTGTCCCAATCCATTAATGAACATATAGGAAGCCAAGTCCAAGCTTCTTGAAGCGGCAAAACTTCATGTTCACATAGGTGATTCTTTTAGTCTTGCACCTGCATTTGCAATTTTTCAAAAGAATCATTAAGAAGGTAAACTTCAACCTAACCATCACTTGCAGGTCTGAACACATACCTCGGGAAGATAAATACACATGTTCCAACCTCTAGCTATGAGCTTTCCACATTGAATTCAGCTTCTAACGTCATATTAGAAGGGAATTGGGTATCTCATAGATAGTAGATTTATATGGACTTTAATCCCATCCCTATCACTGACTTATTCACTAAGTCCCTAGCGAGACCCTTCGTCAAGTGGTCTGCTAAATTCTTTTGCGATCGAACAAACTCAATAGAAATCACACCATTCATGATTAACTCCCTAATCATACTATGCCTAACACCTAAGTGTCTAGACTTCCCATTATATATCTGACTATAAGCCTTAGCCATTGTGGGAGCACTATCACATCAGATAGTTATTGGTACTATTGGTTTCAGCCATATTGGAATCTCATGTATCAAGTTTCTTAGCCATTCTGCTTCTTTACCAGCAGCAGTCAATGCCATAAACTCAGATTCCATAGTTGAACCAGTGATACATGTTTGATTCTTAGAAGCCCATGAAATGGCACCTCCCCAAGCAAGAATACCCATCCACTAGTAGAAGATGAATCTTCAACATGATTTATCCAGCTAGCATCCGTATAACCTTCTAACACCGAAGGATACCCAACATATAATAAACCATAACCCTTAGTACCTTCAAGTGCTTAAACACCCTTGTTATTGCTTTCCAATGATGTCTACTAGGATTACTAGTAAACCTACTCATCTACCAACAACATAAGCAATATCAGGTCTAGTACTTGTCATAGCATACATCAAGCAGCCAATAACTCTTGAGTATTCAAACTGTTCCACAGGTTTCCTGTATTCGGCTTAAGCTTTTCTATCGGATCCATGGGAGTATTCACCGGAAAACAATCTTCACGATTAAACTTCTTGAGTATTTTCTCAATATAATGTGATTGTGTTATAACAATCCCTTTATTTTCACGTTTAATCTTTATACCAAGAATAACGTCCGCTTCTCCCATATCTTTCATTGAGAATTTTGATGACAGTTTATAATGATCATTGGGTGGTTAAAGTTAGTTAAAACTGAATTACCAAACTAACTGACATGGGTTTACGGCGTAACCAACAGGCGTTACGGCATAATCCCTTAAAAACCTTTTCCACTGTTACGACGTAACCAAAAGATTACATCGAAACAGAAGTTTACCCAATTAGTTTATAGCGTAAACCCTATAGGTTACGGCGTAAACAACCAAAACTTCTTAGTTTTATCAACTTGATTTTGGTCAGTTCTGAAAATCAACATGTCATCAACATATAAGCAAATTATAACACCTTTACCGGAGCCATCAAATTTGCTATATACACACTTGTCAGATTGGTTTAAGGGAAAACCACTTGACAACACAACCTCATCAAACTTTTGATGCCACTGCTTAGGTGCTTGTTTTAGCCCATACAATGACTTAACCAGCTTACACACCTTATGCTCATTACCCGGCATAACAAATCCTTCTGGTTGCTTCATATACACCTCTTCATCCAAATCACCATTCAAAAATGCTGTTTTGACATCCATTTGATGGATCACTAGATTGTGAATAGCTGCTAGAGCTAACAACAATCTAATAGTAGTGATACGAGCAACTGGTGCATAGGTATCGAAATAATCGATTCCTTCCTTTTGTCTAAAGCCTAGGATTACCAATCGAGCTTTAAACTTGTCAATTGTTCCATCGACTTTCATCTTCCTTTGAAGATCCATTTTCAACCTAAAGGTTTGCAACCAGGAGGTAAATCAGATAAAATCCATGTATTATTTTCCATAATTGAACCAATCTCATCATCTATTACTTCTTTCCAGAAAGCAGCATCCCGAGATTGCATAACTTCATTATAGGTTCTAGGATCTTCCTCAATACTATAGCAATATGAGTATTGTGATCCAACTTGATCTCTCGATCCCTTAACTAAGTATAGTTAAAAATCAGAACCATATGATTCAGCTTTCCGAACTCTTTTACCATTTTGAGGTTCAGGAATCTCACTTGGTACATCATCAGAATGATCATCTCTTTGAGATTCTTCTAAGTTTGGTATAATGTCATTTGGTCTAGGTAATATTGCATCTCTTGATTCTATAATAGAGATAATAAAAACAGATTTATTAGGTTCGATAACATAAAACCTATATGCCTTGGAATGTTCAGCATATCCAACAAAGATGCAATCAATACCCTTTTTATCCAAAGTTTTCCTTTTCGGATCAGGTAGTCTAACAACGGCTCTACAACCTTAAACTCGAAAATTGCCAAGTTGGGTCGTTTCTTATACCAAAGTTCATATGGGGTAGTCTGGTTCCTTTTATTGGGAACCCTATTCAATAAATAGCAAGCCATTAACACAGCTTCTCCCCAAAACCCCTTACTCAAAACCGAGTAAGATAACATGAAATTAACCATTTCCATTTAAATATAAAATATGATATTCCTTTTGTCACTGTATGATTCATTAACCTTGAACCCACTAGACAAAAGCATTAGACCTTAGATGCCCTTATTTCTAAGAGAAATATGAGTATAGAAAACTACTCATTTGTCCTTCAATTAAATTACATCGTAACCTCTCAGGTTACCTCGTAAACTCATCCTGAGTATGAAACTCATTTTATTTCATGGACACTTCATTTTCCAAAACCCACCGATCAAGACAACATGTCTTACTTATACTATCAGTAAATCATGAGGAAAAACAAAGACAATCATTAAAACATGCCTTTTATTCAAATCACGTTATGTGATTTCCTGTAGTTTTAGCATCTAAAAAGTAACCATGAATTTTAGCCAATTCACTCACTTCAGTAAAACAAAGTCACTTTGATAGAAGAATTTAACATGGGTAAAATACATTTATCTATCATACAAATGACCAAACAATTTAAATTGCAAATCAATTTACTGTTAAGCAAACACATTCACAAGAACCAATTTGTCATTATGAACTTATAAATAACACAAAAGATTTAACATTAGTTATCAAATTTTACAAATTTGCTTATCAACACAGTGTTCATTCATTCACACAAATACATAACGAAGATCTTTGTGTTAGCATTTGTATCATGTGGAACTATCATCCACACTAGTTTTGGTTTTGTTCAAAGAACATTGCCTCCAATATTACCAAAAGAAGTAATTGTTGCCCATGGTTATATACCATTACCATTACATTTGGAATCACACGTAACTAATCAAATAGTTACCAAACTCGAACCACAAGTATATGATTATTTGAAATAAATAATCTTTATCAGAATGATTAATAGAACCTATTGATAAAGAAAGTTACCAACAACTCCATTGAATCAGAAAATAGTTTTAATATACAAGTTACCATTTAAAATATTCAAAACTGACATGATGTTATGGCGTAACATCATAATTTTGAAACATGTTACGGCGTAAACATTTAGAGATTACGGCGTAACCAGAAACTATTTGAAACTGATTTCATGAATCACACCACGTAAGATTAACTTCATATTTTAATATTACATATGAAATTCATAAACAATTTTGGTGAGCACATGACCCATCAATCAGTCATACATAAGAAAGTTAACCAAATTGTTGTTCACATGTTATTATACATGTCATGTAATTGATATTATCAAGTTATAGAATATATGGAATAGAAGATGCGTATCGATCACCGACGTTTGTCGATTTCATCATTTAAACAAATGATTCAAACTAGACCAGCGCTTGTAACAATGGATGAATCATATCGCTTGTCCTATCTAGTAAACCTCTTTTGTCAATTTCTCTTCTGATTTCCAAGACCCTTTATGTCCTCTTAAAACAATCTCTTCTTTATCTACATATCTTGAATCCATCTCTGTTAATAATACTTTTAACAGATTTCATCCATGATCATCACAAACAAAATACTTTATACGTTTGTAAGAGATTGGGGTGTGTGTGCGATAATGTGATAATCCTGGATATCTTCTAGAATCATGTAAAAGTCCACTTTTTGTATAATGTATTTTGACCCTATCAAATACTTGGGTTGCACGAAATCTCTATCGGGATAAGACTAGAAGAGAGACACTTTGTGTTCTAGGCACAAGATCACAAAGCAAGAAGATTAGAGGAATTGCATGTGTGTTTTTCCGTCCTTGTTGAGACCAATATTTCCTCAATATATATCATAAGAAGTTAGGACAATTATAGACGGTTAATAGTGGTTAAAACTCAATATAACTAACTTCCTGACATAGACTTTACGGCGTAACACCACCCGTTACGGCGTAAAATCCATACATATTACATAAGTTAGTTTCTGACTAAAGATTACGGCGTAACCTACTCGTGTAGGTTACGGCGTAAACAACCACAACACCTTGTCCATTACCCCAGAAGGTTACGGTGTAAACATCTATAAGTTTACAGCGTAAACTCCTCATTTCCTGTCTAGATAGTTTTCATGTTAACTAAACGAGTGTGCACTCCACACTTCCCTAACTCGTTTCTGAGCTGAACATGAAACTACATTGATCTCTAGTAAAACACCATTACCTAAATGGCCGTCGATGACACTAAAATCACCAACAGAAAATTGTCAAGATGCCTTATAAAGCATTAACTTAACCACTACTATTTAAGATGTAACCAAGTTGAGCAATGATGACATTCTTGAAGAAATCAATCTGAGGTCGTTAAAACTATACAATACGTAGTATAATGTTAACCTCGTAACAAGAAATCATAAAAAATGTCTTAGCAAGTAAATACAGTGGGTTAAAAGGGGTAGAAATAACAAAAAACTTACAGTTCTTAACAACCGGGTTCAAATCTGACATATAGCCAGAAATCAACAAGAATTTACATGTCAAATAGACAAATCAAGTATAATCAATATGTTTGTATTTTTACACACATGTTATAGACAAATGTGTCGCCATAACATCATGATAAACTAATCGCCTGCTTAGCTAACACTCTAATATCTCTGCATATCGCCAATACTTACATGCCATCGTCATAGCGGCAAAACAATAACAAATAGGTGGATAACAAGATGAGCATATATCTGAAACTACAATAACGAAAAAGAAAAAAAGAAAAGAAACCTCGAGGTCTAAAAGATTAGTCAATGTTTCCAATTTCATAAAATAAGCCAAATTTTTTTTTCCGGTTCATAAGCTGTACACCATAAAAACCAACTCTTTCTATTCCTGAATCTGTAACGCTAACAGCAACATGTCTAATATCCCTTTTGTTTTTACTCTTGAAACTAGCCTTATAAGTTGTAACTGATCACCATCTAAACTGCTGTACTTAATATTTTGTATCTTTACTTGAAAAAGTTTAAAAATTATCTCTGTGCTTGATCGTTTGTACATGCTGCAACTGGAGTTGTACCGCTTGGTCCAGCACCATTTTCTAGTGGATTGTTTGGCAAATAAGCAGTTGAACTGATCCTACATCGCAACGTGAGTGTTGGTGAAGCAAGTATAGCAACACTTCCATCCTCAAAACTAACAAATATGGACTGGCTATCGCATGAATAAGTAGCATGGGTGATCAAACCGCTTGTCTCTGGCGGGAACCACTGTTCAAAGAAAATGGATGACATACTTACATCAGAAATTTTGACCGCATAAATAATAAGAGCAAAGAAACACTAATTTAACTTCAAGTAAACTAATTAACCCATAAACGAAATAGATTTCTATTGAATACAGATCTGGCAATAAGTTCAGGACAGTTTTTTTCTGATTATTGTTGGTTAATTATCCACGAAAGCATGCAGCTTATTACTAACAAAAAGCAGTTTTAGATGCCAGAGTAATCCAAGTTTGTTGAAATTCACCAGTTGTTTTGTATAAAAATCGGTCACGCTGATGATTGTTTGGAACACCAAAAGGCTGAACATCCTAGTGTTTATTGAATCCATCACAAAGTATCTAAAACATCCTATGTATCTTCCAAACTTAAGCCAAGAAGATACCCCATCAGTCCTTGACATCATATAACGATGGCAACCATTTGGCCGAAAAAATGAACTTGAGGTGGCATTTTTTTTGTTTTTATATCTAATGAGACAAATGGTTTAAGCTATAAAGGAGATGACTATACAGGAAAACGGGTCAAACTGGCAGATCAGGTCAAACAGGTTAGAACTCATCCAGAATGTATACATGCATAAAATCTTCATGATCGCTTATTAAAAAGTTAATTTTAATGATTGTTCAAAAAATAGATATATGACCATTTGGAAAACATCAATTTTATATAAGCTTTAAAAAAAAGAACAAAAAGTGTTGCTCTCCCCCTAATTTTAGTAGTTACTGACAAAACAGACCTGCTTTGGAGATTCCAGTTTGGGTGCTTCGTAAACAGCTATCTGAGTTTCATGGACAGCTAGCAAGTGTGTCTGATCTTTGTGAAATTGCACACGGGTCTCAGCAAGGGTAGCAGAAACACGCCCTGCTGGAATTTGCAACTGTTTACTTGTTTGCTTTATTTATTCCCAACAATCCTCCCCTAAACTTGTAATTTACCTTCAAATCTCAAGTTTTTTCTAAATCAAATCTTTTAGTCTACACTGCTGAGGATGCTTCCAATCACATTTCTACTGCTGTAATTGTGACTTGACGAACCTGATGAGCTCATATCACCATTTCATTTGATAACTACTTCAAGCCTTTCTACTTAACATTTTTGAAAGAATACCTTGTGATAGAGGATATTTCTTTTCAACCGTCATGTGAATCACTAAACCAGTATCCATTAAAAGCACATGAACTCCACAAAAATTATGTAACTTCTAATTTATCAGATTCCAGTCTTGTTGATTTCTCCATATTTCATCTTCTTCATTTGGTTCCATCATTGTCTTCAGATCTCCTCAAAGCAATAAGTCATAACCTTCTGGACTTGCTGTCTGAAAACTATCCTTGACCAATCTGTATAATTCCAGCACATCTTGCCTATCAAAATCATACAGCAATGCACTAAATATCTTGTAATGTTTAACACTTCCATCTGTTCTTTTGATTTGATAATAGTATTTATCATTTGCTAGAATCTGTGTCTCCCAGTCAACTATTGGATACTTTGTTGCCAATGATTCAATATTGAGACTTTCTTCTTCTGGAACAATGTTCAAGTAAACTTGAAGTTCTTCTTTCTCAGTATCATCTTCTAGCTTCTGTTTCTTAGCACTTTCTTCACTAAGAGTTTCTTTTGCTCTTTTCCTAGCAAGTGATTTCTTTCTTCTTCCTCCAGCTGTCCTAGAACTTTCTTTCAAGTTGTTCAGCTATAACATATCTTGTTGATCTATTTCTTCTTAAAATAGTTTTAATGATTTCTTGTTGAGATTAAAATCATGATTCTTCATAACTTCCTTTTAAATCTCAGAACCCGTAAGTATAAAAGCCTGATTTTGATCCCATACTCTTTCAAATATAGGTCTAATGTCTTCATAGCTCATTCCCTTGAAATGACTCATCTTGTATCCACCTTGATTCTTCAGATACAAACACATGTTCTTCCTTACTTCAGCCACAGAGAAAGGTCTATTTTGAAGTGTATGATATCTTAGAACAGCAGGATCACTCCAATCAATATCATAAGCTTGATCAACTTTAGCTGCAACTTCTTCTCTTTCATCCAACTGCTTTTGCAATTTCAAGGTTGTTTCAAAGTCAATCCTTTCTTTTTTTTTTTTTTTTTTTATTGTTCTTGTTCTGCCTTAAATCTAGCTTCCTGTTCATCATTGAATCTAGCTTGTTCATCCTCAAATACCTTCTTAGCTATTCTCATGAACACTTATGTGTACTTGAACCTTCTTTTGATTTTCTTTGGTGGCTCAGACTCATGCATAATTGCTTTGCCTTTGTCCTTTGCCTTTACACCAGCAATACTATCCAATTCACTGGCAGTACTAATATCAGCAGTACTAACTAATCTACTGAAAGTACTAACTCCACCACTGCCAGTACTAACTTCTCTTCTTCTTCTGGTGTAAGTTTAAACATTTTCAACATTTGTATTCTTCTAGCTGCATCTGCAAGAGCTGTAGCCTGATCTAAAAACACACTAACATGCTCTTAAGTTGTTCACTAATTCTGAGTATCCATCTATCTTCCCCTGATCTGCAGCATGTGGAAGAACCAAAGAAATTCCAGCATCCAAGTCCAGTTCTTCAATCAAAATTCTCCCCTAATTGGAAGGATCCTCCTCAGCTTCCTCATCACCAGAGATTACAACTTTGGCTCTCCTCCTAGCTTGGCTTATCTTGATAGTCTGCTCTAACTTCTTTACCCTTTTGATCAGCTTTGTAAGAGCAGCATTGTAGGTCTGTTTTGTTTGCTTTAATTTAGACTCTTGTAACCTTCTTAGACGGTGAGGTACAGAGATCCGTCAATTCATGAAGTAATAAACTACCCTCATCACGTCTAAGTAAGTGAACACTTTGGAGAGATGATTCATGGGGCATTGGAGCAGCCTCCTCAGTAACAGGTGTTGATTGGTTAGATTGTGGTGTAGATGGTGGTTGTGAGGTTGATGGATGTGTTTGGGGTGATAAGGATGGTGAAGATGTTATTCTGGAAGGAGATGACTCAGGTGTAGTGAGCATGGTTGGAAATAGTGGAATGTCCACCCTAGAATATCCCTTGGAAGCCCTTTTCATATTACTGAATAGTTTTTGTGTAAGTGTAGGAGTAGGAAAAGTTTTCTTATGAGGGAAAAGCATTCCCTTGCGTTTGTTCAAAAAGATTTGAATGAATAAGGGATTACAATCAAAAAACTTTGACCTACTATCTATGTTCTTTACCATGGCCTCAAAAATTAAGTTGGAAAAGTTAAAGGTACGGTTAGTTGCCAGGCAAATGATAGCAGTAGCTATATTGCTACTAAACTGCTCCCAAGCAGTCTTCTTAGGACTCAAACAGTGGAGAATGGTATGAATGAAGAATTTCCACTGAGGGGAAAAATGTCCCTTTTGAAAAGTTAGGCTATCAGAAGTGATTACATACCCCATGAGAGCCAGTTGCTCAAAAATTTCTGCAGTAGGTAGAGTTTTAAGACCTTCAGAATCCTCAAGCTTGAGAGGTCTTCTAATGGAGGCCTCAGAAACAATTACCTTGACCTTCCTGTCTATGGTAGCAGTGATTCCCTTGACTTCATCCTCATTTGTGCTCAAAGCAGCAGTTTGCCAAAATTGTTCTATAAGAGAAGCATAAAGGGTTGGGCATTCAGTGAGGGCATTCTTGATGTGACTTGCAGTTAGAAAATCAATGATTTGATGAAACCCCTCACTTCCTTATGACTTCTCTAAGTACGCAACCATATTGTGCTTGTCGCAAAATTCCAAACTCGCCATTTGATGAATAGAAAGTAAATTAAGGTTCTAGGATATGGTCGTGGGAGAGAGTATAAGTGTTTTGGTAGAGGTAATTGAGATATGAGAGAGTTTTTAAGTTTTTAATTTGCAACGATGAATAGATTTGTACTATATCTTGTAGAAATCATGTCATGTTTATATAGAAGAAGCATGAATCTCCAATTAATCAAACATATAGACGAACTAGTTGGCGGAAATTTCACAACGGCTATATTTAGAGAAGGAAATTATGTTATGGCTCAAACAGTACTAACGGTCACTCAGCAATACTAATATTAGCTTAGCAGTACTAACTCTAAGCCTAGCAGTACTAAAATATGACTATCAGTACTAAGTAATGTCCAGCGGTACTAAGTAATGCCCAGCAGTACTAACATTGAGATACCAGTATTAACCTCAATTTTGTCCAAAGAGCATTTCCATCACTAAATATTGACTCTCACAATCTCTTTTTCTGTTTTTATGCTCACACAATATCTCTCAATTCTTTTTGCTCACCAATCCACTCTTTCTGTTTTTATCACACAACTCTCTTTCTGTTTTTCAGCTCACTTAATCTCTCTATTCTTTTTCTCACCAATGCAAACAGAGTTGTATAATGTGCCATCAATTCAATTAGTTTCATATTGTTCTTCCCACTTCCAAGTGTGTTAACTCTTAAGAGAGTAGATATTAGATCGTTTAGATGTAGTCTCAAACCTAGTTTGGCATATCTACATCTAATATTGGTATCTTGGCACTTGGGACCACTACCTGAACCAGTTCCCTAAGGTTTTGGCTCATTAAGTGTTGCCATGGATTAGGTCCTATTGATGTTACAACTGTCCTGCTCCGCTCTAGCTAGAAGCAGTAGTGGCGGCCTATTCCATTCTGTCACCCAACTCTTATGGACACATCGATCACCAACCTTTACACGAGGGACCACTAGGGATGATGGTATCTTGGTGTCCCAACCTCGTTTGACATGCCTAGATGTTTTTTATTCTTTTTAAACCACCTTTTGATATTACATGTCCTTTCATCCATGCTTGACTGCATATTGACATAAGTAGCATCCCCTCAAACAATACTTCAAAGGTGAAGCATTCAACATTAAGTACTCAATTTTCTTATCTTGACCCCCCACCCATCCTTCCTTTATTTTCTTCCGTGTTAGTCCAAAACCAAGAAAAACACAATCCAAAGCATTTTCTTGTTTAGCAGTATTAATTTTAACTAGTAGTTTTAACTAACAATATTAAGTACTAGTTATACTTAGCAGTACTAATGGATACAACTAACAGTACTAATCCTTTACAAAACTTTACAATGACATAAGAGATTTAAACATTTAGGATTAAGCATCCAATTACTTGAGGACAAGTACTGTAACCTTCCAGCATCATAACTTTTGTTATAGATCTGCAAACATTATGTTCAAGTATCATTTTTAACCATTGAATTAACTTTTTAGGCATTGCAATCTCTTTAAAATGATGTCTAATCTTCTATGTTTTGATTTTGAATGTTGACAGATTTTCAATATTGCAGATAGTACTGTTATTATCAAGTGAATCATTTTAAGTATTCATGCAATTATTATCCATAATATCTCTGCAATTGATTTTGAATCCAGAGTACATGTCCACAGCAACTAGCAGCAGCCACATATTCAGCTTCAGTTGTAGAGATGGCAACCACAGTTTGCTTCTTATACTGCTATGATATCAACCTATTTCCCAAAAACTGACAACGTTAGTTGTAGATTTCTATCTGAGTTGCTCCAGAAGTGTGCACTATAAGTATAAGCAAACTAGTTAAAATGAGTATACTTAGAATTTTTTACCAAGGCAAATGTTGGTTTGCCTTTTAAATATCTAAAACTTCTTTTTACAGCTAAGAGATGTGATGTATTTAGAGTAACTTGGAATCTGGCACATGCACATACTGCAAATATAATATCTGGCCTAGATACTGTGAAGATACTTAAATGACCCAATATCAGATCTATAGAGATGTCATCAACACTCAGCATCTCCATCTTTGACTAAAGGCTTTTCCAAATCAACTGGAGTAGAAGCAGACTTCACATCTGTGTAGTTGAATTTCTTCAAAATTGTGGCACCCTGTAAGAAATCAGATTTCTCTTTTCGTTAAGTAAAAGTTATGTACTGCAAGTTTACAAATTTTACCGTTAATCTCAACGATAAGTCATTTTATGATCGTCAAGCATTACTCCTCGTCGTGAAAAGTTTAATTAGCATGCGAATATCACCGTTATTACTCTTGTGTCTAAAAGGATATTTTAGAACGTGTAACGATAAAAACCATACTTATGTCACATTTGTGAAACGAAGCCAGTTACTTGTATCATTTTAAGAAACCATCTACACTCAATAACAGTGACTAAATTAAAAAAAAAGAGACATGACAACTATACATCATTATAAACTATTACATATTTAACACCCACTAGTTCTTATTACTATTCAAATCTTACAAAATGGATACGTCTCATCACCTCGCATTTCCTCTCATTCAACTTGTAACACTAACTGGGTTCAAATAATCAAATAAGAGTCAAAGATTAGTGGGCACCATGGTTCTATGATGGAAAATAGTTTTATAAACACCATCATGACTAGATTCCTTTTTAGTAAACATTAATAATGCCATTCTTAAAGAAATTGGAAATGTTTAAGGAAACGAATGATAAAATTGGTTATATGAGGCATGCATGACCACACGCTTAGAATATTAAGCTTTGAATACAAGATGTAATTAATAAGTTCGTGTATTTGGGTTCACAAGTCTAGAGACGTCGGGTTTCAAAAGAAGTAGTAACCAAGAGTGGTTCGAGCCCTCAACACCATCACTTTCCTCGTCGTTGGCAAACTTGGACCTCGGTAAGTCATCCTCGTAGTTTAACATTAATATGTCATTCACCATGTAGTTTAATGAAGCCTCGGTTTTGCATGACCTGTACACGACCTATAACCCATGCGTGACTATAATAAGTTTCGTACGCATGCAAGGACTCTGTCATGGCAGCATAAATAACGAAGTGTAGTAAATTTTGTAAACAACGTAGCATGTGTAAAAACAAATAAACGACCCAAGGGAAATTTACATTAACCTTAAACACGTATATGATATGCTACGATGGCTCACTAGGGACTAACAAGAACTAGGCTTACGCGTGAATTGATTTCTTATGTGGTGACCTCGACCCGTATCAGGGGCGTGACCATGTAACCCAAGACGAGCCACAGCGAGTCATTTCTCGCTGTTGGTGCGTCACAGACTCTGTAAAACGAGCACATCGTGCTCGTACTAAGACCCCTTTACGCTAGACAAATGATTGTCACCTGAGACACACCCAATGCGTGCCAACATCCATAACAGGCCGCTACTTGTAGCGGCCGTTGCGCTGCAAATAGGCGTGGCCACAACAGCCGATGTTGGGCCTGCTCAGGCGCGCCCATCGTCCGTATATCCCAACATTTAAAGACCTCGTAACCTAGTATTCAAGTCGGGCACCTTGTGGGATTAATGGAAGAACTAGATATATATATTTTCAGTGAGTTAGGAAGGACAGGAAACCACAACAGTGGTGATAAAACCCACTGTTGGGACGCCTAGCAGAAAAACAGAAAATGAAAGAGTGTAGGCCATGTGGGTTTGTGGTAATGTATAAAAATGATGCATGTGATACTTTCTACCACTTGCCTATAAATTACTTTATTTTTAGACATAGAAGAGTATAAATACTTGCATGTGATTTACCTTATAAAAGTTAGACAAAATATATTAAAACATGCATGTTGCCGTGTCTTTTTTTTTGGGTCTTTCCAGGCCGAGACCCAACGGGTGGGTAAACTAGTAACGAAATAACTTTATCGATAATGTAGAGGAGTCATAAAAATAACGATTTTCGATGGCTTAGAATGATAAACGACCAATTAAAATATAACGTATGAACGAATTTAAACATGAGGTTTTTTATATAATTCTTGATACTAAAAATATTTTTAAAGGGCCTATTCGGGTTTTAAACATGATAGTTATAAGAAGTAAAACCAATTTAAATATATAAATTTACTTATATTATTTATTTAATACTATTGAATGTCGTGAGATTTGAAGATTTATCACATTTAAAGTTTAAAATGGTTAATTTTGGTATATACTTAATTTAGAAAATAGAGGGACTAAAATCCGCTATTTTGAAACTTAAGGGTATTAGTTGTAAATTAATAATCTTTAATAATTAATTTAACGAGTCAAACGAACCGTGATATATAAAACCGATGATTGCGCAAATTAATTAACGGCTCGAGTAAAATAAATTAAAGCGATATAAAATATTTTAAACTTAGTATTCTTACAAATAATGTTTATATTTTCTTTAGATGTAAATCACATGGACTTGTAAATATAAGTTACGACGCGTAATAGTATAAATTCCTGTATAGATACTTATAGTTGTAAAGTCGTCCCTGGAGCCAAATCAACACTTGAAAACGTAAAACGTTAACTCATAAACGACAATGCCCTTTTATGACCCATTTGCATAATTCATTTTATACATTAAGTTTAAAATGTAAACTCGGACTTTGTCATAATTACTTAGGTGTTTGACTGAGTCACTATTTGACGTACATTGATCCATTATCAATTCCAGACGATTAACCGACAAGGTGAGTTTTCATAGCCCCTACTTTACTGTTTTAAATCATCTTTTGGGGTGAGAACATTGCTTATTTTTAACAAGTTGAACACAAGTACATTTATTGATTTACTATTGGGTCTAAGTCCCTATTCAACCCAACTTGCTATATTGCCCAATTTATCATGAACCGTTAATTACTCGTAAGCGCGAATGTTATGGATAGATCTATCGGGATTGACATCCCTGTTTGTCTTGGACTGACATTAGTCAAGCAAACACAGTTTCATTTGAGTCAGTTACGGATGTCGCGGGTTGGACATCTGCATGGGCTTGTCTATGATGACACATGTTAACGCCTCTGTGTCATGAGCTTAGACAATAGTAAATGCTTTTCATTGTGATATATAGGATTACTATATTTCATACTTTGGTTATAAATGTTGTGGTTCATCACTATTATCAAACATCAAAACCTATGAACTCACCAACTTTATGTTGACACTTTAGCAATGTTTTTCTCAGGTGTTCTATCTTACGGAATATATAGGGAGTCTGCATTGGTATATTGGCATGTAGAGGTCTGTCTCGCGTATCAAGTCCTCTTCACGCCATGAAGTCACCATCCCAAATCTAGTCTTCCGCTGCAGTGAATTTGGGGGTGTGACAGATTGGTATCAGAGCACTTGGTTATAGAGAACTAGGTTGCATTAGTAACTCTAGACTATAACTGGCTCTTAAGGACATATCAGAATAGCATACACATTATCTATTACTATCTACTTCCTAAGTTAAAAACTGATTGGGCGTATTATTATTACTAAATTACCACTTGTCCGTCATGGAAAACATGTTTAATTAGACTACACATTATCATTCAATCTTGGAATAACACATCGTGTAGATTACGCATTTGTATCATCTAGTGCAAGTAAATTACCTGACTCTACCAAATAATTAACCCTTATAACCAATATTGCAACTACGAAGAGTCACTTACTTATATTAGGATTTTATCAGTAATTATGTTCTCTTACTATCTCCATTTTATGTGAGGTTACCTACATAACACTTAGCGGTTACCTTGCTATCACCACTCTACTCTTCCAAGACGCGTGGATTCCTATTAGAGCCCATTGTGTATACATTTATCTACCTATCTACTATGTCGGTATACACTTAAAAGTATTTCAAAGTATACAAAAATCTACCAAAAAGCATGCATCGCTTGAATACATATCTAGTGGTTAGGGGTTTAGGGTTGTTGGTATAGAGTTTAGTGGTTAGGGGTTTAAGGTTTTTGGTATAGGGTTTAGTGGTCAGTGGTATAGAGTTTAGTGGTTAGGGGTTTAGGGTTTTTGGTATAGAGTTTAGCGGTTAGTGGTTTAGGGTTTATTGTTTAGGGTTTTTGGTAGGGTTTAGTGGTATTTGTATACATCATTTGTGATATTATACCTAGTGGTTAGGGGTTTAGGGTTTTGGGTATGAGCTTGAGTGGTTATGGGTTTAAGGTTTTTGGTATAGGTTCTAAATTTTATGTATACATCACTTGTGATATTATACCTAGTGGTTAGGGGTTTAGGGTTTTAGGTATATGGTTTAATGGTTAAGGGTTTAAGGTTTTTGGTATATATTTTAAAATTTATGTATATATCACTTGTGATATTATACATAGTGGTTAGGGGTTTATGGTTTTTGGTATATGGTTTAGTGGTTAGGAGTTTAGAGTTTTTGATATAGATTTTAGAATTTATGTATATATCATTTGTGATATTATATCTAGTGGTTAGGGGTTTAGAGTTTTTGGTATAGAGTTTAGTGGTTTGGGGTTTAGGGTTTTTGGTATATTTTGAAGTTTATGTATATATATCACTTGTGATATTATACCGAATGGTTAGGTGTTTAGGGTTTTGGTATAAGGTTTAGTGGTTAGGAGTTTAGGGTTTAGTGGTTAGGGGTTTAGGATTTTTGGTATAGGGTTTAGCGGTTAGGGAGGAGGGTTTAAGGTTTCTGGTATCGGTTTTAGCGATTAGTGGTTTAGGGTTTTGGTATAGCGTTTAGTAGTTAGTTGTTTGAGGTTTTTGGTATAGGATTTTGTGGTTAGGAGTTTAGGGTTTTTGGTATAGGTTTTAAATTTTATGTTTACATCACTTGTGAGATTATACATAGTGGTTAAGGGTTTAGGATTTTTTGTATAGGGTTTACTGGTTAGGGGTTTAAGGTTTTTGGTATAGATTTTAAAGTTTATGTATACATCACTTGTGATATTATATCTAGTGGTTAGTGGTTTAGAGTTTTTGGTATATGTTTTAGTGGTTAGGGGTTAAGGGTTTTTAGTATAAAGTTTATGTATATATCACGTATGATATTATACTTAGTGGTTATGGGTTTGATTTTTGGTATAGATCTTAAAGTTTATGTACATGTCACTTATGATATTATACCTAGTGGTTAAGGGTTTAGGGCTTTAGGGTTTTTGGTATAATATCATTGATATATAACGTATGAAAACAGAAGTAACCGATTGATAACTGCCAAAAACGTCTCAAAACGGCCAAATACTTTTGAACACGGACGAAAACGCACGAAAGCTGGGGAAAACGCGCAAAAGCTTAAGAAAACGCGCGAAAGCGGACGAAAACGCGTGCGGACGAAAGCGTGTGAAAACGTAAGAAAACGTGCGAAAACATAAGAAAATGCCAAAAAACGGACGAAAACGTGTGAAAACGAAAGAAAATGTGTAAAAACGAAAGAAAACGTAAGAAATCGTGCGAGAACATAAGAAAACGTGCAAGAACGTCTAAAACATACAAAAACGCGCGAAAACGGACGAAAACGTGCGAAAGCTGACGAAAACGCACGAAAGCTGACAAAAACGCGCGAAAGCCAACGAAAACGCTCAAATGCGGACAAAAGCGTAAGAAAATGTCCAAAAACAAACAAAAACGTGTGAAAACGATAAGAAAACGTGCGAAAGCGGTACGGAAACAAAAGAAAAGCGTGAAACTAGACGATAACGTACATAAGAACGTGTGCGAGAAACGGACGAAAACGTGCTGAAAAGTACAGGAAATCATGCGAGAACAGAAGAAAACGTGAGAGAACGTCTTAAAAAAGGTAAACGCGCGAAAAAGTGCGAAAACAGACGAAAACACGTGAAAGCGTACGAAAACGTGCAAAAACGTAGAAAAGGTAAAAAAAAACGTAAAAACGTAAAAAAAAATACAAAATGTCAAAAAGGTTAATTAATTGCAATTTGGGCAAGATTTGCCAACTCTACAAATAATGAGGGAATGGTTAGTGTGAGTTTTAGTAAATTTACACTTTTGGCCCCTCCATGTTTTGTTAATCCTAAATCTTGTCTTTTTAATCTAGTGAAATGAATGGTCTAGATTTGTCCCTTGAAATGTAAAAAGAAACTAATATGCAAAATAACTCACCTATAAATACTAAACTTCATCCGTTTAACCTTCATTGTATATACAAGTAAACTTAAAATGCATGGAAATAGTTTTTGCAAAGTTATTCCCACTTAACGATAACTCGGGAACTATTTTTGTAAAAAAAATCATTAATAATTTATAAAAATAATCATTGAGGTTATCGATCTATTTCAGAATTAGTCTCTTACGTTTTACGAGAGCGCGCGGGTTGCAAAACTCTTTAATTAAAACTCAAGAATTGAATATGGGCGGTGCATTGATTGTGACGTGTAATTTGTTGACTTTTATACGAGCATATGTTGCACAATTATAAATATACACATTGAGTAATAAATCCATTGTTGTTTTGACAGTGGGTCACTTTGTTACAGTAACGAGTTTTTATTTTGAGCCAGTCTGATTTTAGGTTTTTTTTTTAAAATTATTTTGTTTTTGTTTTTTTTAAAATTTGTATGCACAAAGTAGGAGGAAAAAAAAATATTATAAAAGTTCTGATTTATTCAGATAAAAAAAATACCCGCGAAACATCTTCGATACCTAATAACTTTAAAATAATCGATATGGTCACAAACGTACAACCCATTATATTAAAAAAAACCCATATAGCAAAAAAAAACAACACTTTAAACATGAGGCCCAACACATAAGCCATATAAAAAAATTTATTACTAATATACACATTTTTCGACAAACTAGCCTAAAATTCACATAAAATGTGGCCCAAAATCTGACCAAAAGTAAAAAAAAAAAAATACAAAACGGTCCCTCAACTTTTAACTATTTACGATTTTCTTACACAAAAAATCCCGTAAAAAAATTAACAAAAAAAACACGTCAAGTTTTTATTGTTCACAACTTTTTTACATTCATCGGCCCAAAAAAAAAGATATCGAACCGTCCCAAAAAAGAATCATACAAAAAAAGGAAATATCCGGGAAAAAATTAGCCAAAAAAAAACACACCAAAAAATAGCCTAAAATCGGGCCCAAAGTAAAAAAAAAAATAGAAAACGGACCCTCACCTTTTAACTATTTACGATTTTCTTACACAAAAATTCCCGTAAAAAAATTTACAAAACCGTCCCAAAAAAAGAAAATATTAAAAATTAGCCCCGCCATAACGCATCGCCAAAAAAAAACCCCCGAAACATAAAAAAAATTATTCGGGAAAAAATCAGCCCCGCCGCAACGCGCGGGTTCTTTTGCTTGTTATATATAAATGCGTGCAAAAACATTATTTTTTTTCTTTTCGTTATTTTCATACCAATGATTAAATTTTTAGGCCTTCCAGTTGACGCTTATCGTCGCTAGATCAGCAATGTTTTCATTAAATACAAACCTCTTCAGTATTAAAAGTGATATTTGGATAGGGAGTTGGGATATGTACATATATCAAATAATATATATTTGAAAAACTACGTGAGTTTATAGGGTCACACGCATTTACACAGAAGATACGTTTATTAATGTAATTAATATTTTTATTAATTATATTAATATGTTTACGAAATTATTAAACGTTCTTTAATTACAAAATAAACCTATCGAGTAAAAATTAAATCAATCAATCAATAGGGTTTTAAAATCGAACCAATCGAGTAAAAATCGAATCAATCAATGTTAGGGTTTCAAAATCGAACAATCAAAGTTAGGGTTTCAAACGGATGATCAAGTGCGAATCGAATTGAATCAATCAAAATGTAACGGATGATCTAGTGCGAATCGAATTGAATCAATCGATATCAAACCGAGTACCGTCTTTAATCGATATAAAGGTTTGTTGATACCTTGATTTTGTGCTAATCGATTTTTTACATGTATTGCCTATGATGTTATTACAGATTTTCTAGTGGTTTATGTGATTGAGCTACAATACTGATTAAAGCTTGATTGAATTCATAGTGGTTCTTCTTTTGATTTTGCGTTAGACCGATTTAAATTTGTACATGTATTGCTTAATTATGATGTTATTTAAGTGTAGATGATTCTATATGTATTTGCTTACTCAATGATTAGATGATGTTAATTATCCTAGTTTTGACATGCTTATTTATTGAAGCTTTGTGAGTAGTTAATGGTATCAATATAACTTGATTCATATTGTTTTTTATACAATACTCTCTCCGTCTCAAATTTATTGTCTCCAATTGACTTTTTAAGTCTTTTTCTTCCAACTTTGACTTTAAATATTTTTGTTTGTGTTATATAATACTTGATGAAAATTATAACAATGAAAATACAATCAAAAACCAATCAATTCATATATTTTGCATCAAGTATAACATAACACAAACCAATATATTTAAGGTCAAAGTTCGAAGAAAAAGACCGAAAAAATCAATAGGGGACAATAATTTTGGGACGGAGGGAGTAATTAAAAAAAGAAGCTTATTTGTGTTTTGATCGAATGATTGTAGCTGATTGATTCTGTTTTAGTTGATCAAATGATTGTAACTTGATTCATGTAATGTTTGTTTAAGAAAATGAGTTCGGTTTTCGGTGCAACTTACTAATCTTACACTTAGATCCTTCATCTCTCTCTTTACATAGCTAGAGTCTATCATATCATTACAGGCATCTTTCACGAAACAAATGGAGTGAAAAAAAGGAGACATTAACACTTGTATTATGCTGAGTCTTGAATAAGGGACATTAGGTAGACCATATGAACTTACATGTCTAAGAAGATTGAGATCATAAATGCCATATATTCATTAATTATTAGAGAATAAATACAACTTAATAACTCATTGATTTTGTTGCAGTGGGTGAAGTTTTGATAAATGTCGTAGGTGGCATATCTTGTGGGGTGCAGTAATCGAGTACCGAGTTGAAGTAGCAAAGTATGAGTTGCTTCTTGTAAAGGTAAAAACGTTGCTACATTTGTTACCACCATTTTGTTGAATTGCGTTTTATCATTATTTTTGAGTTGTGGTAAGACCACCATTTTGTACAAGCTCAAGCTCGGAGAGATTGTCACCATCATCCCTACCGTGGGTAACAAAACTCTTCTTTCACCTTGTTTTAATTTCTAATCATTGGTGCACTGTCTTAAAGTTATTTGAGTTACATGTACAGAAATCAGAATGCTCATAGATTGATTTCCATGACTTGCTTATGCTTTACAGGTTTTACCGTAGAGACTGTTGAGTCAGGATGTCAGGGTCAAGACAAGGTAGAAAATTTATTGTACGAAACATTTAAATGCTTGAGATCTGTAGATGATATTTAATCAAATAAGAAATTTATTGTGACTTTTCATTTTCCTAAACCACATCATTCTCCCCCACTTAAAAAAAGCTCATCCTCGAGTTTGCCTCACTCGTCCCTTGTACTCGTAGCATCTAAATTTGTATCCCTTGCATCAAATTCCCTTTCTTTATAATGACTCGACCTCGAACCGTATTCGTCGTAAAACCAAACTTATCGACCATGGGTGTAACTTTCAAATACCAATATTTTTTATGAATCATAAATTTGAACGAACTGCAGCTAACCTTGATAATAATACTTTTTTCCAAATGACATTAACTCATGTGATTTTGTATTGAAGTCTTCCTCAAAATCAAAATTTAAAGTAATTTGGATCATTTAAAACAAAGAATCATTAGCCATACCATAAACACTCCATTCATCAGGAAATGAACCATCACCCGCAGAAGATACGGATATTCTACCTCTTCCGCCTTCACAATCTTTCCTTGGAAACATCTTAATCAGGAACTCCGGCTCTTGATACCAACTGATGTAGTGAAAATAATATAACACACAAATTGCATTTGTTGATTCCAACGAATACCAGAAACAATCTTCCAACTATCGTTGATTCAAACGAATACCGATAATCAGGCAAACTCCAACAACCGTTGATTCAAACGACAACCGATTATTAAGAGAATCTTAGCAAAAACCGCCAAGAATAAAGCAAAAGCTTTTTATTATCAAACTTAAAGATATCTTCCCATTACAAAGAAAATACCAAATATATATAGGAAACCTAGAGACATTTCATTTTCCCTAAATTTATAACTAATTAAAAAATAAATACTTTACTAATCACAATTTATTGTCAAACAAGAAATTTATTGTGACTTTCCATTTTCCTAAACCGCATCAATTTGTTACCACCATTTTGTTGAATTGCGTTTTATCATAATTTTTGAGTTGTGGTAAGACCACCATTTTGTACAAGCTCAAGCTCGGAGAGATTGTCACCATCATCCCTACCGTGGGTAACAAAACTCTTCTTTCACCTTGTTTTAATTTCTAATCATTGGTGCACTGTCTTAAAGTTATTTGAGTTACATGTACAGAAATCAGAATGCTCATAGATTGATTTCCATGACTTGCTTATGCTTTACAGGTTTTACCGTAGAGACTGTTGAGTCGGGATGTCAGGGTCAAGACAAGGTAGAAAATTTATTGTACGAAACATTTAAATGCTTGAGATCTGTAGATGATATTTAAGATAGATATCGGGTTATTATGCTATCAATTTTGAGGTTAATTAAGAACCACATGCATTAATGCGGTTAGTGGCTAAAGATTATCTAGGTAGGACTGTTGGGTCAAAAGGTTTTTTTTCTTCGTAAAGATTGTTGCTTGTTATTATGCTATTGATATGTTGTGCTATCAGATTTGTAGATCATGGACTGTTAGGTTTGACTTTTAAAGTCAGAGGTGAAACATGGTTGACTGACTAGATAGTGTTCATAAGTTAGTGTGAGCGAAGAGGGGTATAACGATAATTGTTGTTTTAGGGATGGTTATAGAATTAAAAATATGAGCTATAGAGTGACCATTTACAAAAACATTCAAGGCTTTGTACAGTGTCTGCTTAGTCACTTTGAGTAATTCATGTTGTTAGTAATATGCAAGATTGCAAAGTTTGGAGTAAAGAAGTTTATTTAATGGCTTAATAGATTATATTCTCTTTGTTTGTTCCTCGTGAATTTTTACATGTATGGTCTAGTACTCTAGTATTTCGTGTTGGCAGCAGTGGTGGAACCAGGAAATTGTAGTGTGGTGGGCAAAAAAAATTCACGATAGCAACAAAATACGGCGAAAAAATTGGATAAAAGTGGGGATCGAAATGAAAAATCGAGTATTGTCATTTAGAAAATGAAGGATTTTAAGGTTTTAGAGTGTTAAATGTTAGACTTTAGTCTATGAGTAGGGGGCAATTTGATTTTGTGATGGGATGCACTTTAATAAAAAGGTCAATAAAATTATTTTTTTACACTCAAAACCGATATTTTTTGACGAGCTATGGAGGGCACCGCCCCCCATAACTTCTAAGTGGATCCGCCTCTGGTTGGCAGTAAGTAAATAAAAAGGGATTGTTTGCATGATTTACCAAACTGCATTTCATTGTCATGTCTTGGTCATTGTTCTTTCTTGTGTACATACGGGTGATTAAAATATGGTTTTGTTTCTCGTTTGGGTTCTTTTGTAACCGAAGTCCAGAACCCCCTTAAAATTGGGCTTTCAAAACCGGGTACTTTTATATAAAAATGTTAGATTTTCATATTTTTCAAAACCGGGTACTTTTATATAAAGCGAATCATCTTTGAGTAAGGTATGTCTCTTGTAATTCGTTTGATCATGAGACAATTCCATAAGATAGCAACCTATTTCTCAAATGGCTCACTTTGGTAATTAGAGCTTTTATGTCCTATAACTCCGATTTGGTAATTGTTTTTATACACTATAGCTACCAAACGTGCCCGTTTTGATAAAGTTTAATTATCACGTTAGGACATAAGATAGTACAATTATCTAATTAAACCGGTTTGATAAAGTTTTTCTTGAACCTCTCTTTTTCCATTTTCTTGACGTTTTATTCACTTGATGCTTATTGCAGCGCTAATCTGTTATTACTATAATTCAACAGGTTAACATAGCTGGAGATCAAGTCCTGCGGTCGCTACTTGGATGTATGGTTCTCTATTACCCTCTTAATCAGTACAAGTACGCTTCTTTTATTCATTGATTGATAATAATATTCTAGTAACAATGACCATTGTTGTGATATAATTAGATAAGAAAAAGTTATTAGTATATAAAAATAATAATTCGCAAGGTTTGACTTTTAAAGTCAAACCTTGCGAATTCTCTAAAAATCCGCAAATTAGTTGTTTTTGTCATTTTCCTTATTTTTTTAGATACAAAACAGTTTTGGTTCTTTTTCGTTGTTTAGGTGCTTGTTGAAGATAAAAGATTAGTGCTTGTTGAAGACAAGATAAAAAGAAGATTTCAATGTATTTAAGTCTCGTCTAATTGTTCAAAGAATAGTGGAAGACATGAGATGATAGAAGAATGATATCTTGTAAACAACATACTTAGAAATCTTTTATATGTTTCTTGGTTTATATTAGTTTAACAAATAGTATCTTTATTGTTGAATTTGTGTAAGATAAACATATTTAAGTATCTTATTTTATGTAACAAATTGGTATCTTTTATACTGAATTTGTGTATGATAAGTTGCAGTGTCAATGTGTATTATTTTATGAAAAATTTGGTATATTTCAAAATGCAGGGTAAGAATTGTAAATTGTCTGTATATGAGTTGTTTATTCACGCATGAAAGCGTGCACTTTTGATCATGCTAAGAACTGTGTACTTTTGATCATTTGTTCACGCTTATTAGTGTGAAGTGTTTAAATATTTGTCCACCCTAAAAACCGTGTACTTTTTTGTGACACCCAAATACTCCACTCAAAAGGAAGCATGGACTTAAAATTTGCACACACTTATGAACGTGGAGATATAAGAATAAAACTGTGTAAAATCATATGCTTTGTTGTAGTGTAGTACGAAAACCAAAACCCGTGGGGTGTTGGTTGTGACCAGTCGAACCAAAAGAGTACAAGGGAAGAAAGTGTACAAGGGAAGAAAGTGTCGATTTATGAAACTTGAGGAGGTGGTCTAGTCTAACTTGAAGAACAAGTTTAGAAACTATATAAACACCGCAAAGTTCATAAATCACAGGCGATATATGATATACCCTAAAAACCGTCGACACAATATTTATCCCTATATTCTACATAACTCATAACAATCCTATAAGTTAAACAATTTTTATGGCTTAGAATGAACTCCATATGTATGCATGATATGATATACCATGATATAAGTCATGCATGACTACATCACGTGAAAAACAAAAAGCAGACATTCCTTTTGCTTATTACATGTGATAGGCAGTTTTAATCCCGAGTGGGTTTCGATCGTTGGTTTAATAAAGAAAACAAGAACCTCGTGTTCGGTTGTTTTATTCGTGAAGGAAGGACTAGCATCCTAGCGTATTTCGGTGATGTGTAGTATGTGCATACCATAAAGGTTATCTACTTGGTAACTTATTTAGTTTTCGCCTGGTATTAGCTTTATACACACGTGTATATTCAAGACTGTGTTCGTTAGATTGCTAAAAGGTACACACATCTTTAATCTTGTTAATTATAAATTCTATACGTGTTTATTTTCCGCTGTGTACTTGTGATTTGTATTGATCAATAGTTGTAAAAACCCAACAGTGGCATCAAGAGCCATCATGTAGAATTTGTAGTTACAAGTATTTAAATTTGGACAAAATTAGGGTTCTTGATTAATATTAGAGAAAACTACAATTTTGGTCCACTATCTTTACCGGGTATAACACTTTTGGTCCATTTTTTTAAAAATTTGCGGGTTTAAGCCAAAACCCGAGTATCCATTTCACATTTGAGCCAAAACCCGAGTATCCATTTCACATTTGAGCCAAAACCCGAGTATCCATTTCACATTTGAGCCAAATGAAGATTTAACGAAATTGTTAGATTTGGCTCAAATGTGAAATGGATACTCGGGTTTTGGCTTGTTAATTGTTAAAAGGTTTTTATGCAAATATGATGATCAAGAATTAAAACATAGATATTTTTTTTGGTAAAGATCCACGACTTTTAAAGCTAGGGAAGACCTTAGCTATGTCTTTCTGGATCCTAAAGTTGTTGAATTTTTATGTGCTATGTGGTATATATTTATATATGGCTTACGCAATCGATTATATCGATGGATGTGGCCGAAGTCATTGGACGAAAGAGCCTTATATGAATTTATGCATAATTTAATTATAAGATAATTAGGATCATATTAAATATTTGCATGACTTAATTGTTAAGTGTTTTTTTAAAATAAATGTTATATGTATTAGTTTGGTGTTTATATTGTTTTATTTTAAGTTTTGACTTGTGAGAATATAAAAGGGTTTTTTCAAAAATAAATATAAACATGACTAATAATTAAGAAATAAAGATTTATTATGGACTATTAATTGAAGTCTTATGTGTCAATTTGGGTTCGGCTTACATCTGATAATCATGCCCTTCGGGTTTCCCACGACAAGACTTGTAATTTAATAGTTTATAATGTGTTTTTAAAATTAAAAATTTAATTTTTATCAATGACAAGATTTTTAAAAGTACTATTTAGTTGCAAGGATAAAGTTCGGGGAGACTCATCAAGACTTCGGTCTTGTAGATACTATTACCCTATAATACCTGACTACGTTGTAATTTTCTTACCTTGCATACTATTTAGGAAGTCGCAAATGGTCTAGGGTTTGAATGATTTTTAATCATTCTTTAATCTTTTCCCGCGATAAATATGAAATCTTTATATTTAAAAATACGTTGAATCGTCAATTTTATTAGGTAACACTATTTATACATAAGATGTATAAAAAATAAATGATACCGTAATAAATAACTTATTTGAGTAAAGTTTTTATTAAAATTTATGATACGAAGATGTATGCAAGCTTCTTCGTACATATTTGCCACATCAAATATTATACCCTTTTTAAATAAGTTATTGCCATCCAATTTGTAAGCACACTTGCAGTTGCCTTTTACTATGCGTGAGACGTATGTAGATTGCAATTCCAAGGTGATTATACACTTTTTCGTGAGACGTCAGTGTTACATAATCACAGTTCTTGATTGGATGACTTAATCGGTTTAGTGGTTAGACCTTAAACTCGAGGCATAGATGGGATGAAACATGCTTACTAGTATATTATTGTAATAAAGTAAGTCCCATAAGGTTCTTGGAATTGCACCGGTGGCAATAATTGATCGTCAATTACCTTTTGAATACACCGTCACTAGCAGATCAACTGATGTGATGGTGGTATGTCAAGTTGGATCATAACCTTTAGAAAATTAATTGTTTATTTATTTAAACATGAGTAGTTATTTTTCTTCAAGGAGTATTATCGAAAATACTAATTCTTGAACTTTACTATGTTTTGTAAATGGCACTACCTGTCTATAACATAAACCATTCGGCTTTCAGGTCGATGTTTGAAAGAGAAACCTTCTGGTTCAAATTTCAATGATTGGTTTTGTTCACCTAAGATGGTCTTGAGAGTTAAAAAGAAACTATTTGTCATTGAACAACCTATTTCCCCTGCTTCACCTACTGATTCCAAGTACTTGTGCAGTGAAATACGGTTTATGATGCTCATAATGAGGTTGCTTGTCTTATGCTTGGAAGTATGACTCCCAAACTACATGGACAACTTGAAAATTCCTCACCTTATGAAATGATTCAGGAGCTTAAATCCATGTTTGAGAAACAAGATGGAGTGGAGCGGTTTGACCTGATTCAAACTTTCCATGCTTGCAAACAGGAGGAGCGAATACCAGTTAACCAAGATGAAGAATTATGTGGCGCAACTGAAATGTCTTGGTTATGTGCTCTCACGAGATCTTAGTGTTGGTTTAATTATGAATGGCCTCACTAGTGACTTTGCTGGTTTTGTAAGAAACTACAATAAGCATAACATGGGGAAGACGATTGGTGAACTACATGCTTTGCTTATTGAGTAATAGAGAAGGTCCTACTTTAAAAAGGCAGCTACAAACCACATGTAATGAACGATTCAAGGGTAGAATCCAGAAAGCTCAAGTAAGAAATCGCTAATTGCTAAAGGGAAGGTAAAGTGATAAGGCAAGGAAAGGATAAAATTTATATCCCTAAGCCTAAAAACCCTAAACCTTCTGCTAAAGAGCACCCGACCAAGGATGACACCCTGCCACCTATAACTGCAAAAAGGTGGTGTCTTTGTAAAAGGAAAATTGTCCTGCTTACCACCTTGCTGCGTTTATTAAGAAGAAGAAGCAATGTGGCACTGGCCATTCTTCAGATATCCTTTGTAATAAAATTATTTTCTTTCCTACTAAATCCTTGTTGTATGACACATGGTTGTGGTACCATATTTATAAACACAAAACATGGTTCTTGTAGAGGAGTAAGAAATCTGAAACAAGTAGTAAGCTATTGGAAGTTATGACATAAGTTTTTACCTAATGGTCCTAGTTGATTTGTTTAGACAATTGCCAGTAATGCACCGACTATTACTATAGGGTTGTTCAGTTTTCACGATTTGGTTGAACAATGGTTTTTAAATCTTATGTTTTAAACGAATTATAGAGATTCAGTTTTCTAAGAATAATGAACTATATGTTAATATGCAACTCCGATTGATGAATAATGCATACTGATGTGTGTGGTCCACTTAGACATGTGTCAAGACAAGGTGCTAGCTACTTCATTACCTTTACGTATGATTATAGTCGTTATGGCTATATTTATTTACTTAAACATAAACATGAAGTTTTTGAAATGTTCAAGGTGTTTAAGAATGAAGTGGAAAATTAACTCGGGGTGACTATAAAGGCACTTCGATCAGATCGAGAAGACGAATATATTATTCAAGAGTTTAAAGATTATCTGAAAGCTTGTGGAATTGTCCAGCAGCTTACACCTTCAGACATGCCAGTCTGAAAGGAGGAATCATACTTTGTTAGACATAGTTCGATCAATGATGAATCTTACAACTCTGTCGTTATCCTTTTGGGATTATGCTCTAGAGTCTGTTGCACGCATTCTCAATATGGTTCCAACCAAGAAGGTTGATAAGACACCATATGAATTATGGTTATGGAAAAATTCCTAACTTGTCTTACTTAAAGGTCTGAGATTCCGAGGCTCTTGTGAAGAGAGATACGCCTGACAAACTCCAACAAAGATCTTTTAAGTGTATCTTTGTAGGATACCTAAAGGAAACAATGGGTTACTATTTCTACTTCCCACCTGAAAACAAATTAGTTGTTGTAAGGTATGTTGAGTTCTTGGAGAAAAATCTTATATCTCAAGAAGTCAGTGGGAGGGACGTAGAACTTGGAGAAATTCAAAATGAAGATACACCACCTTCTGAAAACACTAGCAAAATTTCTATGGAGGTTGAAGGTTTTGAACCACCTTAGGAGGAAGTGATTCCCGTTTGTAGGTCCGCAAGGACACATCGAGCTCCTAAACGCTTATGTCTAAGTGTAGAATTAAATGAGCATAGTTTAAGGGATCTTAATGAACCCACTAACTATAAAGCTGTAATGTTAGATCCGGAATCTAATAAGTGGCTCGATGTTATGAATGCGGAGATGCAATCCATCAAAGATAATCAAGTTTGGCATTTGGTTGATCTTCCTCCTAATTGTAAGACAGTTGGGAGAAAATGGATTTTTAAGAAAAAGATTGACATGGATGGCATTGTACACACCTATAAAGCTCATGTAGTAGCAAAGGGTTATACTCAAACCTACGGGGTTGATTATGTAGAAACGTTCTCACCCCGTTTCTGACATTAGAGCTATTAGGATTCTTATAGCAAGAGCGGCGTTCTATGACTATGAGATGTGGCAAATGGATGTCAAAACTACCTTCTTAAATGGTTATCTTGATGAAGATATTTATATGGTGTAACCTGAAGGTTATTGTTGATCGTAATCATCCCAGAAAAGTATGCAAGCTACAAAGGTCCATTTATGGTCTTAAGAAATCATCAAAAAGCTGGAATAAGAGATTTGATGAGGAAATCAAAAGGTTTGGATTTGCTCAAAATCTTGATGAGCCATGTGTATATCAAAAGGCTAGTGGGAGTAATGTTACATTCCTCATCTTATATGTCGATGACATAATTATCATGGGAAATCACATTCCAAGTTTACAAAGTTTAGTCATATCTTGGAAAATGTTTTGCCATGAAAGATTTAGGGGAAGCTGCATTTATTCTTAGAATCAAAATCTACCAAGATAGATCGAAGCGATTAATTGGACTTAGTCAATGTGCTTACATGGATAAAATCTTGAGGAGATTAAGATAGATACTTCCAAGCGTGGTTATATCCTAATGCAAAAAAGACTTGACTTGAATAAAACACAAGGTGCTTCAACACCCGAAGAGGTGAAGTATGCAAAATGTACCTTATACTTCGGCAGTAGTTTCTATTATGTATGAAGTTAGATGCACTAGACTTGATGTTGCATTTGCACAAAATATAACAAGTCGTTTTCAACCGAATCTAGGAGAACTAGACTGTTGTGAAAATCATTCTTAAGTATTTAAGAAATACTAAAGATATGTTCTTGGTTTATGGTGGAAATCCTGAAGCTGAACTTAGATTTAATTGATATTGCAATGTTGGATTTAAGACTAATAAAGATGACATTAAGTCTCAGACAGGATACGTCTCCATTTTGAACAGAGGCGCAGTAGACTAGCAAAGCTCCAAGCAAAGTACTACTGTAATGTCCGCTACAGAAGCTGAATACATAGCTGCTTTAGAAGCAAAGATGGAAGCTGTTTAGATTAGAAAGTTTATTTCAAGGTTTGGTATAGTACCAACAATAAACGAACCAATTAAGATGTTTTGCGATAATTCGGCCGCACTTCTTATCGCCAACGAACCGGGGGTTCAAAGGGGCGCCAGACACTACCATAAAAGATGTCATTAAGTTCGCGAGTGTATTGAACTAGGCAAAATTAATCTTCTTAAAGGTCACACAGATAACAATCTAGCAGATCCTTTACTTTATCGAATAAGAAGCTTACCCAATATGCTAGGAGCATGGGATTTCGTTTAACTAGTAGTTTAATGTAGATCTGTGTTTAGTATTTGGATAAGGGATGTTAAGGAAATTTTATTAATGATAAAGATACGAGGTATGAAGTTATATTTCATATAAATTGTGTCCTATATTTGCATGTTTAATCCGTGAATAATTTTATTATTTTAAATGAGTCCGTTGTCGATCAACAATATAGGAATATTGTTGAACTAAGACAAATCTGAGTGATTGGTGATATATTGGATATTAAAGGATGTGTCCGCCAAACTCACGTGATATTTATAAGATAAATATTAGACTTCCTCAACTAACAAGACTATCACTTTATGATCGGCGTCATTAAGTGAATCTTGTAAATGATTTTATTTACTAAATCCTTAGACTTGAGATGCAAGTAGGTCTTGAATGTGTGGATTGTTCTTCTTGATTTAGTTACGTTTATCCTGAATAAGGTAACTAATAAGGACTATTTTCTGAAGTGATTATGAAGCATGGTGACATGACACTTGTAGCTAATAAAGAATTTGTTCCTTCAATAGTTGAAGTATGATGCCACTGAGCCCCTCGTAGGGCTAATCAGATGTATGCGCGGCCGCTACCAAAAGTTCATGTAGACGAGTCTCGATAAATTTTGGTAATCTTGGTTAATCATATATACGAGAAACAAAAACGTTAAATAATAGAATGAATTTGATGCATATTCATTTTTTAACACGGTATCGGAAACAAAACGATTGTAAATGTCTAAATCATTTAACTGTGACTTTATGAAAGCACACTCAGGTATTCCTAGGAGCATTGGCGTGTTGCTAGAAGCTTACTAATGCTATTATATTATTTGAGACATGTCCAAGTGGGAGCTGTTGGGATATGTACATATATCAAATAATATATGTCCGAAACATTACGTGAGCCTATGGGGGCACACGCGTTTACACAAGGGACAAGTTTATTAATGTAATTAATATTTTTATTAATTATATTAATATGTTTCACGAAATTATTAAACAGTCTTTAATTATAACGTTAGACGTTAGAACTAATTAATAGATATTAATAAGTGAGGGACTTGTTAGTACGAAAACCAAAACCCGTGGGGTGTTGGTTGTGACCAGTCGAACCAAAAGAGTACAAAGGAAGAAAGTGTCGATTTATGAAACTTGAGGAGGTGGTATAGTCTAACTTGAAGAACAAGTTCATAAATCACATGCGATATATGATATACTCTAAAAATAGTCGACACAATATATATCCCTATATTCTACACAACTCATAACAATTCTATAAGTCAAACAATTTGTATGGCTTAGAATGAACTCCATACGTATGCATGATATGATATACCATGATATAAGTCATGCATGACTACATCACGTGAAAAATAAAAAGCAGACATTCCTTTTGCTTATTACATGTGATCGGCAGTTTTAATCCCGAGTGGGTTTCGATTGTTGGTTTAATAAAGAAAACAAGAACATCATGTTCGGTTGTTTTATTCGTGAAGGAAGGACTAGCATCCTAGCGTATTTCGGTGACGTGTAGTATGTGTATACTATAGAGGTTATCTACTTGGTAACTTATTTAGTTTTCGCGTGGTATTAGCGCGTATATTCAAGACTGTGTTCGTTATATTGTTAAAAGGTACACACATCTTTAATCATGTTAATTATGAATTCTATACGTGTCTATTTTCCGCTGCGTACTCATGATTTGTATTGATTAATAGTTGTAAAAACCTTACAGATCCTGCTACTGCTTCTCAGTTCTTGTTAGCTAACAGAGATGTTCTATTCCAACTATAAACGGAAATGAGTAGTTTTACGAATGTGCTACTAAGAAACTCGACGAGTCGACAACACATTTTAAGTCGCCCTGTTCCATCCTTGGTCATGTGCCATACTGCCATTATGTCTTTGCTCCTTCTTAATTTGTTGATAAAAGACGTACTATTACCTATTAGACGTGTACTTTATATATATAGATATTGTTGGGATTTATTAATCTAGCTAACCAATTTAGCCACGAGTACGCAGCGGATGAATCTAGTTATGGCAAGTAGGTTAACACATATTAAATAAGGAAAGCGTACCTTTTGCGATTATTCTTGAGTAAAATAAGCGTCTAAAACAAAAGCCTTTACGGTTGCTCACACAAACACATCAAGCAAGTATGTAAGAATTTGCTAGTCTTATCTTCACAATCAAGCACCAAGTGTAATATCAAAACCAAAAGCACGCCTTACGTTCCCTTTTGAAGTCGAACCAATATAATCAAACCTTAATTCGTCACTATTTGAGGAAACACCAATTAACCACCACGCGTACCTTGAATTAGTCAAGCAAGGAGATCAAGTAAAAGTGAAAAACCAAAACCCTAAAAAAGGTGTTTGGTTAAATTCGGTTATGGGGAGAGAACCGAAATTCCCTTAGGGAATTCGGTTAGGGTTTTTAGGAGAAGGGAGAGCCACACCAACCACCCCAGCAACCAACCACCCTAACACACGCGACGCAGCCTCACCACGCACCCCCAGACTCCACACCAATACAACCCCCTCCACCCTCCGACACCCAAAACTCCCGCCCCTATCCCAGCACCGAAACCCACCCGGACACCCGTTCCCCCCTCCGTCTTACCTAAATTACGCAAGTGTCAAATACCAACCCGCGAAACCACCCAGCCTCCCCAACAGCCTTCCACTCAGCACCACACAACATATACCGCCTTTCTTAGCAAACAATGAAGTATGCTAGTACTAGTAGTGATATAGCAAACAATTGTCTTCGTTCTTGAATCAATCAACTCACGAATGAAAGCAAAACACCACCTTGTAGTCACAAATACCAAAACCGGAAAACCCTTGGGCTCATTTGGTTTCTTCGTGCAGCAAGAGGAGGAAACGAAACCCTTTTGGGGTTTTGTAGAAGTCGACGAGCAAGGAGGGACACAAGGACGATTTTAGGTTTATGATTTTGGTTTCTTCTCTCTCTCAATAATGAAAACCAAGCTCTATTTATAGCCCTCAAATCAATCCCCTAATCCTATTAGGAAACTAAGTTTCCTGCCGACTAGAACAAGGAAAAGGGTCAAACCGAAACTTCCTTTTTCTCAGTTTTGCGTATTAAGTCCTTTACCTTTTAAAATACTTAAATCTCATTAACATTTAATGATTGCTTGCTAAATCATTACTTAAACATTGTTTACGTATTAACGTGTGCGTCCCTTTAGGCTCAAATAAATATTCCGGACATATATTATTTACGGTGGACATATTCCAACAGTCAATACTTTCTGAATTATCTGAAGGAAGGAAGAAAACATTGGAATAGAGGTCCAAAGGAACATTTCTATGGTCCTGTTTTGTTATTACAGGTAATTTCTCTGGTCCTGTTGCTGGTTAAAATTAATATATGATGAATTGAAAAAAAAATAATCAAACATGTTCTTAAAAATGCGGATGATATTCGCAAACTCTCTTTTAAAATATCCTGTAACTCCAGTTTTGGAGTACTGGAATACGAAATTGATAACTAGTTGGACGAAAAGATGTTCGGGAATGATACAAAACATTTTGTTAAGAAAGAAACAACTAAGATAGTCGTGAGAGATGATGTTGATGAAAATGTTCAAAAGGCTAATGAAGTGCCTAAAAAGAAAGTCAGATACACAAAGGAACTAATTAAAACGTTAAGGACCCCTGAAAAAAAGAAAAAATAAAGCAGAGGTTGTGATAGAAATTGATGTTAGAAAAAAAGATTGGCTGGATATGGAAGGTATATTATGTTCATTAGTTATATTATGTTCATCAGTTTACTATATGTTCATCAGTTATATTATGTCCATCAGTTTACTATATGTTCATCAGTTATATTATTATGACCTAATGAACATATAAGAATTAATATAACAGATGAACATATAAGTTTACTATATGTTCATCAGTTATATGTTTCAAAAAATAATTATTTAAAATTACTTGTATATAAAATTACTTGTTCTTCGGTGGTTGAAGAACAATTAATGGTGGCAACTGTGCCAGATGCAGAAGAAAACAAAGATGAAGAAAAAAAAAGTTGATGCACAAGAGAAAGTGCAAGGTATATATTGATACTTTTTAATTGATGAATTATTTAAATTTTCTTTGGGTAGCATTAATTAAATTTTACTTTTAACAAAACTTATGAAAAATATGAAACACTTATGAGATTATTAAAGAAAAGGATCAAAAATATCAAAGAAGAAAGAGGCAGGAGAAACAGAGTCTGAGACATAAATTCCAAAGAAATGTTTTAAATTCATAATGTTTGGAATTCAAGATGAAAATGATATTCTAGGAGTTTACAATAGTCTTGATACAGTTGAAGACTTGGGGACTATGCATTTAAATAACTTTGGAGCACATCAATGGGCACATATGCTGATGATGCGGCGGGTTGCACTATAAAAAATTTACAACCCTCATAGGCAGAGTACCTAACCGCTGTAATGTAGTATAGGCAAGACTCGGGGGGTTATTTTCGTTATTTAGAGGAATAGTGACATATGTTCGAATTGTATGTTACTAATGTCTAAAGGTTGAGGGAAGAGTATTTTTGTATTTTATGTTTTTAGAAAGCAAGTTAAAATCTCAGATTTTGAAGAGGGTTTTTAAACTAAACTACTAACTACTCCTAAATGCAAGAAATATAAATTGGTGGGAAATTCGTATAGGTAAACAAACGTGTCTACTTAATTATGCACTACTCCGTAGTTGCTCTCTCTAACTTATTGCCCGTCACCCTCGTTAGTGTAATGTATAAGTATTTCCCTAATTATGTAGCGAGTTGGTCAAGCTCGCATTCTACGTGACAAACTAGTTGGGCGTTACCTGTCAAACACGCTCTCTTCCAATAGTTAACCACGAGCAATAAATATTTAAGAAGGAATCTACCTAAAATCAACTAGTTATGAAGAACTTAGTTGTAGGTTTTATCTAACCTAATCGAATTTCCCAAGACGTCTATGCTAATGTAATATCTTATAACTAGTTTTTTAGAGCCTAACGTGCACACCATTAACAAGAAGCAATAAATCAAAGATTACAAACAAGGTTTGATGCAATTATGAGCACACACTAATTAATTTAGCATAGCATGTAAATAGGAAGCAAAGAACAACATATAATCAAACAAGACATAGACATATTGAATGATTAAATGAATAAAGAGACTTCACTTCAATTAAACATGTGAGTATGTTAATACAAGAGGATTAGAAAACCTAAAATTCGGCCACAATAGCTGCACTAAAAGTTCTTCTATGTTTCCACAAGAACATATGTAAAAATAAGGTTTGTATATATAGGATGTGGGCTCTGACAGCGTCGCTAGGGGTTGTGACGCCGTCAACCCGTCAAATCTTCTAAAGGTTTCTTCTTGTCGGCTAACTCTGACGTCGTCGCTACGCTTGGTGACGCCGTCGCTGCGTAATCCTGACGGCGTCAAGAGCTTTTTCTGACGCCGTCTCCACGACCTGAGAAGTCACAATTTTTGTTTAAAAATCCACTTTCTAGGCACTTTTTGGGGAAGGCATCAGGACAAGTGTCGTCAGCTTGAAAAGTTATGTTTTTGTCCAGTTTCTTCCCGAATCGAGCCCAAGTCACGTGCTTTTCTTCCAAATGCTAAAATAACAAAAAGAAACGATTAAGTACAATATTTGAGCATATTTGCATGATTTTGAGGGTTAAATGACCCCGAAAAGGTGTATAGAATTACACCTCATCAAATACCCCTACACTTGGGATTTGTTTGTCCTCAACTAAATGAGTTTTTCTACCTAGTAATAACAAAGTCGGGGGAATTTAACCTACCAAATAAAGATAGTTTATGGAACAACCGGATCAACCTTATAATTAAAAGCACGGAAATCATATACTGGCACCTCACATAAGTGTTTAGATCCTCTCTTTCTCTCGGGTGTATAATGAATTATAACAATATAGGAAACGTAAAAATAAACACTCAATACCTGTCAAAGCATATAGATTACCATAAGCTTGATAAAGGATCAAGACCTCAACCGCTTTGGCGTAAGCACCTAAGAATTACTAATAAAGAGGTGTTTTAAAGGGTTGTAACGTTAGGTGTAGGGTAAAGGAAACACGATTAGGGATAATGGGCGAATATTTTACTTGTGGCAAGTTAATTATTCACAAGAATATATGTAAAAAGGCGTTGATAAGCTAAGACTCGACAAAAACTCTAACAATCATACACAACTCTACATCAAACTCTTTTTTCTCTCGACTATTTCTCGATATAAACATAAGCAGGATGACGGTCTGTATGTTCTAACATATTTTTTTCTTTCATTTTTTTGATTTTTTTCTTTCTTTTTCTCTTTTTTTTCTTTTTTTATATACATTTTTTCCCTGCCATCTGCTGAAAATAGAATAATATACATGACTCAGGGTTTATTTTGACACCCCTACAATTGAGTTTTTAATAATTCAATAATAAACTAACTAGTAACCCGAATTTAGAAGGATCAACAAACATGGAGCAAATTAAGCACGTATGAGGGTAATAGTTTGACTTTCTTCCCCATTTCTCTATAAAATAAAACTACCATGAATCTCAATCGTCCCAAAACCGTATACTCTACAATAGGGTTAAACAATTATGATAACAATAATGTACTAAAAATAAGTACATATAAGGGGGCTAAGGCGATTTGGGTGTAACATTTTAGTGGGGTGTAAACAATGCTCTTCATTAATAATATAGAATTTACCTAAAAATTACGAGAACCACAAAAAGGATAGGCTCATAGGGGTGTACTAAGGGTATCTTGCACTAAAAATGAGTGCTAAGCAAGGGTGTGGGGTATTTATATGACCAATGATATCCTTATACCTATAACAAACGCAAGCTAAAAAAGGGGTTATCCTAATGCCTCTTATCAATTACCAAATCCTAATCACACGAATGCGATCTCACTAGTTGTCTCGAGATGCATCACTAAAGCAAGTTCTAGAATCTATAATACTACCGGTACACTCTCATAAGCATTAAAGATGAATGCTTTTATTCCTTAAGATCTAGAGGCGATCCTCGCATTTTGGGGGTGAGTTTTTTTGAGTGCTAGTCATATAACTCCTATCCATGAGACGCTTCTAATACTACAGCTTCACCGATATATTACATAAAAAAATTAGGGTCAAAATTACCGTTCTAAACTATGTTTCGGTATATTACACATCATTTTAAAGACAAAGCATATGCAAATGAAAGAATAGTTTCTAAGGCTTTTATTTCCCCCATACTTAAGTTGAACATTGTCCCCAATGTTGTAAAAGTACCCAAAAAACGAATAAAGGGAAGATAAATAAAAAGCGAGAAAAACTAATACTCTCCTGGTTTGCTTAATATCGGAGAAGAAACAAAATGATCCGGCTAAATCTTCATCCAAGAATCATCCAAATGAAAATCCAATGAACTTCCGGACTCTACTTAACTAATATAACCTGAAAATCAAAGACAAAAACAACTATACCCAACGTAAAATTGACGGTAAATAATATACAACCTTATATAATCATAAACTATAATCCTAAGAAAGCAATAAAGATAGAGTGTTAGTACTAATGTAATCGTGATTTTCTGCAAAAAATCTGGAAAATTGAAAATTCTGAAAATTTACCAAAAATAACTTTTAAAAATTCGAAAAAACGCAGATTTCTCTGATGCTACAGTTCTGACGCCGTCAGGAACACCTGACAGATTTTACGTTTTCGTATTCTAGAAAATTTTCTGCAAAACAACCTATTATTTATTTCCTGTAAAAATTACTACATAAACCACGAAGACGGTTAGTACAACATACGACTCAAACAAACAAACAAAACATAAAATGTGCATTAACTTAGAATTATCTATTTTACATGTTTGAAATGGTTATTAAAAACCGGATATTTTCCCCTATACTTATTTTATGCAAAATACCTTTGTTTGCAATTAAGACGAGTTTAAAAAAAACTAAGCAAAGCATGATCACACATAATTTAAACATCTAAGACAAATAATAAAAAATAAAAACACATGACACACCTAAAATGCATAAAATTAAAAGATTGGGTTGCCTCCCAATAAGCGTTTTTCTTTATTAAGGAGTCTTGTAGCTAGACTCGGAGTCACTTTCATAGGCATCATAAAAATGTTCCAAGTCGATGATATCACTTGGCTTCTCTTTCTCGGATAGTTTCCTAGTTGTTGAAATTAATTGAAAGACTCTATCAAATTTCTCTCCATCGGGATAAATCGTTTCAATCCTAATGTGCCACGCACCATCTTCTTCCTTTGGTGGCTTATTCCAATATATCTTCTTATCAATCATATCCTCTGATTCCCTCATATTTCCCTTAAAGTTAATTGGTATGGCTCCTAGGAATTCCACCATTTTCCTAAACACAAACACATCCTTAAAGGGATTAAGTTCGACGTCCCTAACTATTTCCCATTCCCATGGTACATTGTTATCTATACAGTCTTTCTTTAAATAGTAAGTGGGTTGGGCACCTATGTCATTCGTACTAGGTCGCAGGTCATAAGACTTTCGTCTTGATATGGTAGTCTAATATGGCGTATCCTCATGACCGTAGTCAACTTCTCTAACTCCAAATACTGACCTAGTAATTCCTTCTCCTACCGCTATCTTAGACTTCTTACAATCTATTACGAAACTAGCAGTCACTAAAAATCCTTTTCCAACAAGTAAAGGGCACGTAGGGTCTTTTTCCATATCTATGACGTAAAAGTCCTCCAAAAGTTTTTAACTTCCCTACGTATGCCTCTACGTTCCTCGCGATTCCTACGGGATATGAATTAGTTCCATCTGCTAACCTTAGGACATTCTCGGTCTCTTCTAATAATCCATTTGTTAGCGTTTTGAAGAGATATAATAGGATAAAATTCACGCATGACCCTAAATTGGCTAAGGTATCAAAATGCTTGGAGTTCCCTAGTCTACAAGGTAAGATGAATAATCTGGGATCCTTCATTTTCTTTGTCATTCCGCTTTAAATGAATGCGGACCCATTTTTTCCTAACTCAAGACTCTCGACATATTTATCCAAAATGGCGTTATACATGGGAGCATGAGCTAGAACTTCAAGTACCGGTAGATTAAGATGCAAATCCTTGAATTCATCTTCTAGACATTTTCTGGGTTCATTTGATTTTGGTGTTTCAATTTGTTGACCGTTGAAAATTTATGGTTGGTATTTTTGAAAAGTATTTGTTGATTTGAAACACGTTTTGATAGAATTGACCGAATTGAAAGGATTGGAAGAACTTTGGGGATATTCCATTAGGTAAGAACGAGCAGACGAAACTGAAGAGGTGGAATTAACATTAAATTCTGGGTTCTTAACCGTGCACTTGGAAGTGCTCCCGTCATTCGGTCATTAATAGCCTTCAAGAAAGTATCAATTTTATTCGTCATCTCGCTTTGTTGTTGTTTGAAATCGGCTTCAAATATGGATAACCGAGCGTTTTAAATGCCATAAAGTCAAACTTTGACATCAAATGAAAGTATTCATTTGACCTAATCCAGATTTACATTGTCTCTAATCACGTAACAGGTTTTACTCCCTTATTGGTCAAACCAAGTCAAAGGTCACTTTGCGTAAACACATCCTTTCCCGTAATGGGATATGCATTACTTAAGATGCAAAACACTTAGCTTGTTTGCATCAAGATGATTAGTGATCAAATCTATTGTTGATTATCATGGATTAAGTCCAAGTGACTATCTGAGTTTGTAGTATTTGGAGGTTAATTATACTTTGAGTTTGCCTACATATAAATGATTTACAAACTCCCACATGTAATCCTTACATGTCTCATATACCCCACTTCTCTTCTAAACATCCTCCTAATCGTTTGTTAATCTATTTCTACCCAACAAATGATTATACCATCCATACATTCTAAACCTTTCTTTCCGAAACCATCCCATACTCACATTTTCTCATCTCTTTTTGCTCCTAATGGCAATGTGATTATCAACCTAATCAATCCTTTGACTATCACCCTTATCATCCTTATCACTTAAACCTTCTTCACAACTATAAGCCTAAATCTTTCTCCATATAAACCTTCACTAAATAACACCCACATGAGACAACTCACATTCCCATACAGATTGCACTTTGTTGTACTTCTTGTCCCCTTCATTCCCAACATAGGCTCCTATATTTGATATCAAAATATTCTCCACTACATGCATTCCATATTCATTCTCTTCTTCATATCAAAACACATACACACTTTTTATCTTGAATTTAAGTTACACACACATACTTTAAGCTTCCTTTACACACCATTCCTATACACATCCTCACAATTTGAATTCAAATCTCACATACTTTACCAAACCTCCCTCACACACTTTGCTAATTCACCATTATCATTATTTAAATTTGAACTTGATCTAGGAGGATCCTTTCTATCACATCAATGCTAACTCACACCTCACACATATCCCACATGTTGAAATTGGATTTCAAATTTGAATCACAAACTTTAGGCTCCAAATCATCACATCATGCCAACTCGCTTATTCTCATATTTATCACACATGTCTAATTGTTTGAATTTGAAATTCAAATTCTCCTTCTCACAACATCCACACTTGCTCACCAAGTTAAGAATATTCATTGGCATATTCCTTTCTATCCTAGCCATGCCAACTCATCAACTTAACCATGATTAGTTTCCAACTAAACCATATACATGTGAGGAATATCCAAACATACCCTTTGTCCAATAGTTCTTTTTTATTTCTTTAATATTAGACAAACATCTCCAAATCTTCTTCTAAACTACTTCACAAATATTTTTATCAAATGGCTATTTTAGTTGATTGACATTAAGTGTAAGAATGATTGAAAGGTCAAAGTGTGAAGTACAATTAGGGGTTTAACATGAACGAGTATTTTAAAGGCTAAAAACCTGAAACATGGATTTGGGCTTCTAGCGCTCTGGCCACATGCTGACACATGGTCAGCGCGCCAGTTGCAAATTGCATTTTCCTATTTTGAGGTTTTGGCCTATAAATACCCCTCTTGGCTCTTGTATTCTGCACCTCTTGTCATTCTTTCTTTCTCTCTTTTTCTCTTCTCCTAACCTCTAAGTCTAACACCTCTTGTGTTCTTAATCTTCTAATCTATCAATATATTAAAGAACACATCTTCGCAAGACAGACACACAAGTACCTAATCCATACTTCTGCATTATTAGTCGAGGGTCTTCTTTCTCATACCCTTTCTTTTAGAATCGAGTCTCTAGGTTAGGTTAAGGATTGATTCTTATCAAACAACTTTATTCAATTTAGTTGTAAGGGAAGTTTTGTATCTTAGTGATCATACCTAGATCATTGGGGATCTAGTTAGGGTTTGGTAAGCTTCCAATGGGAAGTTCTTAGTGGTCCTAGTTGATCTTAGTGATCCTAGAGTAAAAGTTGAATAACGGGTTCTTAGGCGTGGATTCCGAGGGCGGAATCCCATAGGGAGTAGCTTTTTTTAGTGAGCGTCGATCTTAGTGCATATCGGTAGAGCGAAGTTGTAATACAGTTTATAGCCCACTATAAATATTATACTAGAGTAATAGTATAGGTGTCGTGGATTCACAACTGGACATACGGATGGTATAAACCCCACATCCCGAACCAATATATATCGTGGTGTGTGTCTCTCTCTCTATATCTACTTATTGGTGTTATAGCTAAGTTATTCATCACACCACTAGGTCCCTTCGAGACTTGAAGTTTTATAAACTTTATAGAAGTTAAGAAAACCATATTATCCCCCCCATCTACGGTTCTAAAATTGGTATCAGAGTGGTTTACTTAAGTTTTCGAGCGTTAAAGCCTTCCTGAGAAGTCGTTTCAAGTTGAAAACTTCTTTTTTAAAAATTCAATATCCTAACTTCGGTTTTTGAAAAAGTTGAGTAAAGATCCTTGGCTCAATAGAACTATGTCGAGGGGTGCTCTATGCAAAGACCAACTTTTCTAAAGGCTGAAGGGTTTTGCTTTTGGAAAACCCGCTTTGAGACTTACATTAAGTCCAAAGATATTAACTTATGACAAGTCATTCACAATGGTAACTTTGTTTTTATTATAGATGATACGAAAACAAAGATGGAAGTTGAAACACCATATGTACTTCTTAAGGATGATCAAAAGAAGCAACTCGTCAAGAACAAGAAAGCCAATATGACTCTTTACAACGCCCTACCTCGTAAAGAGTACGAACGAGTCTTCATGTGTAAAACCGCCAAGGAAGTTTGGCATACACTCATCATCACTCACCAAGAAAATTCACAAGTCAAGGATTTCAAGATTGATCTTCTCACTCAAAAATATGAGAAGTTCTGAATCTAAAGAGAAAAAACTATTGATAGTGGCTTCACAAGATTCAATGCTATTGTCATTAGTCTTAAATCTTTAGATCAAGACTACTCTAGCAAGAATCATGTGAGAAATTTTCTTTGTGGTCTTCCATTAAAATAGAGAGCCAATGTGACGGCCATTAAAGAAGCCAAAGACTTGGCTACACTTCTTCTTGATGAGCTAATTGGAAACCTTAACGTCTATGAAATAATCTTGGAAAATGATGGCGTAGCTTCCAAGACCACTAAAGAAAATGTCAAATCTTTAGCTCTTAAAGCTAAAGTCACTAGGGAACAAGCTAGTGATGATAGCGATAGTCAAGGAGGAAGTGATAAAGATATAGAAGAAGAAGCCAAAGCATTCAACTTGATGGCAAGGAACTTCCAAAAGTTCTTCCGAAAGGGTAATCTATTCGGACGTGGAAATCGATTCGGCTAAAAACCTTGAATTGATAACCAATTTGAGAAACGAACACGATTTGATGATCAATCTAAGCAACAAACATGATTTGAAGTACACAAAATGATAAGATACGAACAACGAGCAAAAACCCTAATTTTGGAAAATATGAACTGATGTGTGTAAACCCTTTAAATTTATAATACTAGTTTCACTGATTTTTAAACTAACACACGGGTAAAGTATAACCCACGTATGTAGTATAATATTTTAGGTAAGACCAGGTCGATCCACATGGATTTGTTTATATTCGCACAATCAAAAGATTTAAGACAAATAATAATGACTTTTTAGATAAATAATGATCACAAGGAAATTCAATGATAAAGAAATATAACTACTCGGATAGTTCATATAATTCAGTAGCAACGATGATAATTATGATCTCAGTTATTATTCTTAATTCACAAAAAATATTTTTTTCGTCAAAAGAGCGTTTTCACAAATTATCCGTTTTAACCCAAGAATTATATTTGATTGACTTAGTAAAGTGTGTCACCCAATTTATCAAGTCACTATAATATTAAATCTATTTTGTTTATCAATTAACATAAGCATATTCCTCTAACCAAATGATAAAGATTCATAGACAAATCCTTAAAACCATATATTACACAATTTCAATTCGAGGTTTAGCATCTTGCTTTTTGAAGAGGTGTCTAAGAGCTGAGTGATCGGTGTAGACAACTATTTTGGATAACACGAGATAGAGTCTGAATTTTTTAAATGCAAAAACTACAGCCATGAGTTCTTTTTCTGTAACCGTATAATTCTCCCGAGCTGCATTTAGAGTTTTACCTGCAAAATAGATTGGGTGAAAAGGTTTTCCATCTTTTTGTCCTAAGACTGCTCCAATTGTGAATTCGCTTGCATCACACATTAGTTCGAATAGAAGATTCTAATTCGGGCTTACGATACCGGAGTACATGTGATTTTCTCTTTTAATGAAGTGAATGCTTTGTGACATTCATCATCGAAATCGAATGGAGTATCTTTTTCAAGTAATTTTGTTAAAGGACGGGCAGTTTTGAGAAGTCTTTTATGAAACGTCGGTAAAATTCAGCATGTCCCGAAATGCTTCAAATGCCTTTCACATTAGTGGGGGTGGAAGTTTAGATATTATGTTGATTTTTTGCTTTGTTGACTTTAAGTCCTGCTCTGGACACTTTATGTCCAAGCACAATTCTTTCTTTAACCATGAAGTGGCATTTTTTTCCAATTTTGGACTAGACTTGCATCTTTACAACGTTTGAGCATTTTATCGAGATTGTTTAGACAAGTGTCGAAAGAGTTTTGAAAGACAAAAAAATCGTCCATGAATACTTCTACAGATTCTTCGATCATGTCGTGAAAGATAGCTAACATGCACCTCTAAAAGGTTGCTGGTGCATTGCAAAGGCCAAAAGGCATGCGCCTATAAGCGTATGTTTCGAAATGACAGATGAAGGTAGTTTTTTCTTGATCCTTAGGATTGATCGGTATTTGAAAATATCCAGAAAAACCATCGAGGAAACAAAAGTATTTATTTCCTGCGAGTCTTTCTAACATTTGATCCACGAATGGCAACGGAAAATGATCTTTCACGGTTGCTTCATTGTGTTGATGATGGTCGATACAAACTCGCCAACCTGTAATGGTTCTATTTGGAACAAGTTCATCTTTTTTGTTTGTGACTATTGTGATACCACCTTTCTTTGGTACATAATGGATGGGGCTTACCCAAGGGCTATCAGAGATTAGATATATTATACCCATATCGAGGAGTTTAGATATTTATTTTTTAACTACTTCTTTCATGTTTAGGTTTAATCATCTTTACTTTTGAACAACTAGTTTTTTGTCATCAAGAAGTTGAATTTTATGTTTACAGAAAGATGGACAGATACCATGAATGTCTTTTGTTTTCTAAGCAAAAGCTTGCTTATGTCTTTTAAGAACAAAGATGAGTTTATCTTTGTTTTGTTCAGAGTGCTGGGATGAAATGATCACGGGAAGAAAAGAAGGTTCTTCCAAGAATGCGTATTCTAGGTGACAGGAAGAGGTTTGAGTTCAAGATCTGTAGGAGGTTCTTCAAGAGATTTCTTGATTTTATAGTATGTATCGAATGTGATTTTTTTAAAAGTTATTTCTTCTTCATTGATTTTGGGTACAATACTTTCTTCGATATTCATGGCTATGAATTCGTCGAATTCAACAAAGGTTTTATCTTCGAGGGGAGTTCCTTCGATGGAGTAAGGGATTTTGCTTCCTTCATCGAGTAGGGCATCAAAATCTAATTCTAAGATTTCATCAATGACATCAATGCTAAAACATGTATCATCATTAAAATAGGAATGTTTCATTGCTGAATCGATCGAAAAGACCATTCGTTCTGAGCCAACTCTAAGATTAAGTTGTTTTTGTTTACACGAAGTACTGCGTCTGTGGTATGCAGGAAAGGTCTTCTTAGGATAAGAGTAACTTTGTTGTCTTCCTCCATTTCGAGAATAATGAAATCCACAGGGAAGGTGAATTTTCCAACTTTGACTAGCATGTTTTCAACAATTCAAAAAGGGTACTGTAAAGATCGATCTACTAATCTTACACTCATTTTAGTTGATTTGAAGGTTTTGAAAGATAATTTTGCATATAAAAAATATGGCATAAGATTGATGCTAGCGCCAAGATCGGCCAAGGCGTTGCAAGAGAAAGTTTTGTTGAAGGTACATGGAATAAGGAAACTTTCGGGGTCTCTGAGTTTGGGTGGAACTTTGTTTTGAATAATAGTTGAGCTTTCATCGCCAAGAAAAGCGAGAGAGATTTGTTCCAGCTTATGTTTATTGCTAAAAAGTTCTTTGAGAAATTTGACATAGTTTGGCATTCCTGCTAAAACATTGACGAGGAGTACGTTGATTCGAATGGTACAAATCATATCGAGGAATTTTTCATATTGTTCTTCCATTTTCTCTTTTTGAAGGCGTTGAGGATATGGGATTCTTGGTTTATATGGTTTGAGAGTAGGTGCTTCTTTGTTTGGTTTTGGTGATTTAGGTTGAGTTGTCGGTTCTTCGTCTTCATCATCACTATTGAAATCAATAGGAGTCTGGGAATCGTTCTGAGGATTATTTCGGTTGGTGGGTGGGTCATAAGATCTACCACTTCATGTGGATATGGCATTTACGTGCTCATTTCAAGTTTGAGGTGGTTGGTATGGTTTAGGTGAGTTACCTCTAGGGTTTGGTTGAGTATTACTTGCAAGAGATCCAGAAGGTCAAGCAGATTTCTTGTCAGCAAGTCTGTCGAATTTTGCTTCTAAGTTATGGATTGAGGCTTGGTAGTTTTTGGTTGTAGCTTCTAGTTTGGTTTTGAGGTCCATGAATGTCTCTTTGACAAAAAGATTAGTTGCTTGTTGAGCTTTTATGAATTCGATTAATTGTTTATGGAGATCAGGCTTATCATCAGTGTTTGGTCGATAATAGTCTCGATTGTAATTAGATCTTCCGCTTGAATGCCAATTATCATGATTTGAATCACGGTCGTGATAATCATTGTAATAACGGGTTCATCGAAACGTTTGCATAAATTTCGCTTCTGCTTCGCGAGACATGGGTGTGTCATCATCGTTACAATCTACGGTTGAGTGATTACCTATGCAGTTATTGCATTTGGTACGGGGTTTCATTTCTTTGTACTGAGCATCCATTTTTATGGCCATGGCATCCATTCTTGCCATAACTTTGTCAATATCAGAATTACTGCTGCCTTCATCGGCGAAAGCTACAGTTTTACAAACAAGAGCTTTGGGTTTTTGGTTTTTAGCCCAGTCAAGTTTCAGTAAGACTATGTCTTCGAGAAGTTGATAGGCTTGATTTAGGGTTTTATAAAGAAAGATGCCTCCTGCTGCGACATTTAAGGCTTCTTGAGTTATTTTGTTAAGGTCGTGATAAAAGATTTTGATTATATTGCCTTTGGTTAAACCGTGTCCATGATAATTTCTTAGTAATTCTTTTGTGTGAAGCCATGCATCAGTTAGAGTTTCATGTTCGAGTTGGGAAAATCTTTGGATTTCTCCGAGAAGTCGATCGAAAAGAGCTAGGGGAAAGAATCTGCGTATAAAAGTGGTTCGAAGTTCGTCCCAGGATGCAATAGTTCCTTCGTTAAGTTTATCCAACCAAATTTTTGCTTCACCCGTGAGTGATAGGGGAAACATCATAAGTCGGACTGCTTCGTTTTTGCTTGCTCCGTATTTGAACATGTCACATACACCGATGAATTTGTGAATGTGTTTGTGAGGATCGGTTTTAATTCTACCATCAAATTGGTTCCTTTGACAAGAGTCAAATGATTTCCTTTAATTACAAATTCGTTGGCAGTTGCGGGTATGGTGATTGCTGTACCGGGAGTTGGGGCGACAACCCGATCAGCTGCCGACATGGGTTCATCATCGGGATTAGCCATGGGATCGTGGAATTTAAGGAAGTTGAGAAAGAATGGAAATGAGTGATATCTAGGATAGGTGAATATACCTCTCTTGGATTTTTGGGTCGTTCGTCCCTTCATTCGAATGGGACTCTTTTGTTTCGTCGAAGTGTACGGTTTAAGGTTCTTTCAGGTTCGGCTAATGGTGTAGCAAGTTCCAAATTGAAAGCACGTGTACGCATCCAAAGTTAACTGTTTAGAAGGGGTATGGTAAGTAAGAGATCAAAATCAAAATCGGAAGAAATCAATTTTGTTTTTTGAGAAGATAATTGCGGCGCACAACAGATTTTGTGTGCCGTAATTTGGTTCGAATTTTTGAATTTTTATGAAAACTATTGGGAATTTATAAAAACTCGTTTTTGATTTTGGTGTAACGTCTTAAGATAAAAATGTTACGAAGAGTGGGTGAGTTGATTCAAAGTTCTGGAAAACGTTTTAGGAAAAACATTTGGTTTTGCAGAAAGTGCGGCGTACTTATGAAAAAGTACGCCCGTTTCTTGGTTACGGGTGTAAGTGCGACACACTTACTTGTGTGTGCGACACACTTTCTCCAACATAAGTCACAGAAAGTGTGCAGATTACTGGTTTTTAAGGAAAAAGTAATTATGATTTGTTTTAAATACTTAGAACTACATATGGAACAAAATAGAATCCCCGGCAACGACGCCAAAAACTTTGATGTGTTGTAAAAGCTTTAAATTATAATACTAGTTTCACCGATTTTTAAACCAACACACGAGTAAAGTATAACCCACGTATGTAGTATAATATTTTAGGTAAGACTAGGTCGATCCACAGAGATTTATTTATGTTTGCACAATCAAAAGATTTAAGACAAATAATAATGACTTTTTAGATAAATAATGATAATAAGGAAATTCAATGATAAAGAAATATAACTACTCGGATAGTTCATATAATTCAGTAGCAACGATGATAATTATGATCTCAGTTTTTATTCTTAATTCACAAAAAGCTTTTTTCGTTAAAGAGCGTTTTTACAAATTATCCAGTTTAACCCAAGACTTATATTTGATTGACTTAGTAAAGTGTGTCACCCAATTTATCAAGTCATTATAATATTAAATATATTTTATTTATCAATAAACATAAGCGAATTTCTCCAATCAAATGATAAAGATTCATAAACAAATTCTTACAAAATGGGTCTTTCGACCTATACCAATATGCATACATAATCAAGACTGATAATCAAAGTTTATAAAATCAAATACAATAGGATATCAACAAAAACATGGGATTAACCAAATCATAATAATACCAAATGCTTCTTTATTATATTGACATATCCGAGTAGTCATAAGAGGTTTAGCCTTTCATGGCTACTGAGTTCATAATAATAGGAATGAAAAGAGTAATAAGAGACATACAAGATTCGGCTAGATCACGGATTACACAAGTGTCACAAGTAACCCAATTACAAATAACCAAAACTTTATAACCCTTTTTATTCGATATGATTATAACCTGTCTTCTTGATGTACTTCTTTTGGAAATTCGTGATTAAATTTATATGAGATTGACGATTGATGGTGTTGTGTAATGGTTGGATGATGTCCGGTATTTATAGGCTGATCAGGAGAAAAAGTGTGGCGCACAAAATATTTTGTGCGGCGTACTTTAGTACTTGGCGCCAAAGTTTTATAAATGCTTGAGATAAGTACGCAGCACATGGCGCACATCAGTGTTGACTGTTTCATTGACTTTAGGTAGAAGTGTGACGCACAAATAGTAAAACCGGTGCACTTCCTTGTTTTTTGGACTTTTATTTCTTTGTCTTCGTGTAACTTGACTTTCATACGATATGAACACTTGTATCTTTAACACTTTATGCTCGGACTATCTTCAAGTGAACCTGCAAATATTTCATGCTATTAAGTATCAAAAGTTCACGAGAAATGCTAATAATATATACAATAACGTCACAGAAAATATGTATAATTAAGGCGTTATCATGAACAAATGAAAGAATGATAAAAAAATGCCATGTTGTGTAGTTCTGACTTGATGTATTGTATGGATTGATGTATTGTATGGATTGTAGAATGCTACAATATAGCAAACTCTTTATTGTCTAGCATTTTTATAAGTATACATGGGCATGTCCATAGTATACTATAATGCTTGTACTACTTTTGTGATAATATATATGCCTTTTAATTTAGAAACAGAATGATAAAAATGTGAAATTGAATAAATCAAATAGAAATCATTGTGAAAAAAAAAGTTTTATATGAGATTAAAAGAAGAAAGAAATCTAAGAACGAAAATAAAAACGAAGAAAAAATAGAAAGAGGGAAAAGATAATGAAAAGAAAAACAGGAAAGAAGAAGTATATTATGTGTGGAGTAAGATTACGAAAATAGCCTTGGAGGAAAAAAGGGGGACACGTGTCGCTTTGGGAACACTTTTTAGCCTTTTTATTTTTTCCTCACTTTCTAGAGGATTGCCCACCATCATACTAAATGCTTTTTGCTGTGTTTGGCGTGACTTATAGGGGCTTAAGCTTTTAAAATAAGTTACCTTATAAACTAAGTTTTGTTTGTCAAACAAGCTTATTATGAAAGCTTCTATAAGCTCGAGCCAATCGAAACGGACTTATGGGGCTCATAGTTAGTCAAATTACTTAAATACTTTTCAAAATATAGTAGATTATCACGCAAAAGCTGGTAATATTTACGAATTTCATTTGATGTGTTTTTATGCGATTTAACGTGAATAAGCTTCAGCTCCAACTAATTCGCCGAACACCTTTATAAAAATATAAGCTTCATGAAACATACCCTTAGTCTAGCTTTGATTCTATATATATGATCACAAGCAACAAATTCACGGGAATTAAACAAATAGCAAATGTAGTCATCTCTTATATAATAAGAGAACATACAAATTAGGCAAATGAGTTTTTTAACTGACTAATGAAAAAGCTCAATTTCGAAATTAAGCTTTTTGGTTGGCTAATTGAAAGTCAAACTTGGCTTTAATTTGGTCAAACTTATTTAAATTTTATCAAATAAAATAAATATCAAAAACACATTTGTTATTTTTTAAAGGAAAAAAAACTTTAAACAAAATAAGATAATTAATGAAACTTTAGTTGTTAATTTTTCAACAATTTATAAAAGCTTAAGTACTTACTACTTATCAGTTTTCATGTTCTTTTATTAACTTTATAAATTTAATAAATACCTCCTAGACTTTATATGTCTTTAAATAAACATATATGTCATTGTTAATTAATAAACATTATTATCATTATATATTATACTAATTTACATGCAAAATATTATAAATATCAAAATATAGCATGTATACACGAGATTGTACGTATACGAATAACTCATGCTCGTCCTTTTTAAGAGATTAAGTAATTATGTCTTGAATTTTTCTAATACTATTGACGTTCAATAACGACTCATGATATTCCTTTTTATAAGTTTAACCGCTATGGGTTTAAAAATTAAATACAGGTAAAATATTATTAACATGAATATGAATACTAAAATGAAGGCACCGCCCCACAGGTTATTGTGAGATAGAAATAAATACATGAGAGTGTACATATAGCAACGACGCATGTAATTCTTTTTTAAAGTTTAAATAAGGATAACCGAAAAAAACATATTTTTTAAGGTTTACGTGCTATAAACACGCATAATGTGTAAAACAGGACAACCTCAACACTATGCCAAATAAAAAGAGTCAAATCATTCGTCCAACAAAAACGTATACAAAATATTAATCGATATTAAAACCTAATGAAAATTTTATACGGTTATTATAAATATAAATGATCTTACATAATATTATAGAATTTTTTTTAAAACAATCACATGAATGCACTCGAATAGACTTTATTATGTCATAATATAAATTTATAATTTCTTAGCCATTTGTATTATTTAAATTAGATAATATACAATTTGCGTGCACATATGAATTAAAATTGCGACATATTGTATATGTCAAAACACTTAGGCCTCGTTTGGTTCGCCGTAATTGAATGCAATTGGATGTAATTGTAATCTAATTACATTACGCATGTTGTTTGGTTCGCAGAATGAAGGGAATTGTAATTATGATTACATTACGTAGGTTGTTTGGTTTGCGTTGTAATTGTAAGTCAGTCATTACAATTACATCAAGAGAGGATATTCATATTACATAGAAAGTTGGATGAAAAGTTTTGAATTATGTCGTAATTCAGTATTTTATACTTTAAATCATCAGTATTTATTATTATTATTATATTAAATTATATAAATATGAAAATAATAATAATAATAAACATTATTAATTTTATATTATTTATATTATATTATATATTTATATTATATATTATTATCATTATTATTATATATCTTATATAATATAATAAAAATTGTTATATATTATATATTTTATATTATATTTAGTTTATTTATTATTTATATTATTTAAATTACATATTAATTATATTTTATATTATTTATATTATATATTTATATTAGATTTATATTATTTGTACTATATATTTATATTATTTATTATTATTATTATTATTATTTAGTGTTATTTATAGATTATTTTTATTATTATTTATTCAGTATTATTATTATTATTATTATTATTATTATATATTTTATATAATATAATAATAATATATTATTTATTTATTATATATTAATTATATTATATATTTATATTATTATTATTATTATTATTATTATTATTATTTAGTGTTATTTATAGATTATTTTTATTATTATTTATTCAGTATTATTAATATTATTATTTATAGATTATTATTTTTATTATTTTTATTATTTTATTATTATTTAGTTATTAATAATATTGATATTATTTTTATATTTATTATTATTATTGTTATTAAGTTTTTTTTAAATTTTTTTGAATTACATTACGTTGAGGTTCAACTAAACACAATGACACAATAAATCAATTACAATTTCAACACATTATAATTCAACACATTTCAACTCTTTGAATTACAATTCATTCAAATTACTATCCTTTCAAAACATACTGTAAATCAAACGCACCCTTAGTTAAAGTGACGTGCGTACACATGATATATAACTAGTCTTTAGTTTGTAGAAATAAACCTAAAGTCTATAAGATACCAAAATGTGAATGATCAAAAGTGTGTATATTAATTAATCCTTCCGTCTCAGAAAGATTGCCCGCAAAAAAAACAAAAAACAAATTATGAATGTGTAATCAATATAAGTTTTGATTGAAATCAAGGATTAAGAAAAATTATATATTGAACTAAAATCCACATTGATAGATGAACAATATACTACAGACATGTTTGACTCGATTTAAACACCTACCCAGACAAGTTACATTCTTCTTTTTAGTGTGTCTCCTCCCACACCCTAGACTTTCATCCACGTTATTTTAAACGTTCGAAAATTAAAGTGATCATAGTCTAATTAGAATAATGTATTTAAATTAATTTAATATTTTAAAGAAAGATCTAGTTTTTTTTTTAACGGCAAAATTTTATAAACTAGCAAGGAGCTAGAAAAGAAATTACAAAGATATTAAATGCGGGTTTTTAAGCCAATCATCCCTAGAGAACTTTCTACTACACCTACTATTACACCAAAGAAAGGAAATGATAAATGCTTCTCAAAAGTATCGATCCTAAACGGCTTATTAACATCAAATGTAGAACGATCCGAAATCCCCAAATAAAACACCATCAACGTCGAAGATCCTTTCCAAAAAACCATTAACATGAACCCCAAGACGATTAGAAGATAAACCACATCGTCCCATTCTGAGAACGAACGCCAAAGCTGAAATCGATCTATCCCACCAACCAAACACGATGCCAAAACCACCAGAGATAGAGAACAACAGAAATAAACCAACTAATGTACCTATCCTCTTCTCCGAAAAAACACGACCGGAGCAAGAAGTGGACACCAAAATAACACCTTATTTGACCAGAATTGTATCTAAGGCAACACCCATCCCCGACAGCTATCGCCACATAAAAACATTAATCTTAATAGAAATAACTTAACCCACCTCAGTCGGCTCAGAAAGAGAGGGAAGCATCAAACAACAATAGCAAGACGAATAATCTTTCACACTAAATCACTCACTCACTAGCAAGAAAGGGAGAAAATACCAACGACTCATTAGAACGGTTTGAAAGAAAACCACTGAATACAAATAACGAACTAAAATCTGAGAATTCTTGCTGTTCGACCCCTCCTCTAACTGATCTCCGAAAAGACGTATCCAGGGGGCCAGCCATCTAGTGATCAGTAATTGTGATCAAATCTACAGGAGTTTAATATCCTATATTGAATGTAGTAATATTTAACTTTCTATGCTTTAAATTCTTGATTTTAACCTATAATATCATAATTTAAACCACTAACTTTGTTTACTCCCGCTTATTCCACATGTATACATATAAAAAAAATTGTACACACAAATTAACACTACTATATATGTACATTGTGGCCGCTATGCCCAGTTATTCGTCTAGTTTTTAAAATATATGTAACTCATAAACTATACATACGGGTTGACATGGCAACGTCAGAGGCGTCTCTTATGGGCAAAGCGGGTTCCCTCTTTGATGTTGCCATTCTAGGGACTGTCTGAGGTTGTGGAGAACTAGCAACTCGTGTATATTTGAATCACTTAAGCCAAACCACAACAAAACTCGTGATGAAATTCAGGTTATGTGGATTAAAAATAGGAGTAGGTTAATTCAACTTCCATAGTGTGTTGTTGTTATCCAAAGTCAGTTGTCTTAACTTGTAATAGTCTTCTTTAATTGTAACTGGTTGGGGTGTTTTAATATATTTCCCCCCCTTGTCCTAAAAAAACCATGAGATTACTTGATATAATATGCTATTTGTAAATGTGATGGTCTATAGGTTAAGTATGATGTGGTAAAATATAAAACATTGGACATAATTTCTATTAGATGATTGATTATAAAGAAAAACAAGTTGTAATCATCAGTTCTTTATATCTAAAACACAAGAAACATGAGCATAAAAAGTTGTATTAAACATAATTAAATGGATGATTGAGTTGCTTTGTTGCTTACTACTTAAGAAAATGACAAAATGGACACGAAACACATGCATTCCACTCAATCGTCAGTCCAATCACAGCAATTTGAGTACAAACAATTCTTTTATATATAAATATACTCGCGAAAGAGAAAACCACATATTATTTTGTTTATTGTTTCTAATAATTTCATTAAAAGTATGATGTATGATAGCAATAACGAAAACATAACTTAATTGTGATTGACCATAGATATAGACCATCGAAGTTTCATCGTCGAGCCGTGATTTATGAATTTATAGAGGAACAAATTATACGATGAGGATGAATCCGATTTTGATTCTAATTTGGATTTCATCTCAGATACTGTTTGATCACATTGGTCGTTTCAGATTTCTTTTTTGCTTCTTGCGAATCGATTTTATAGAGGTTCACGATTTCTTTTTTCGTGACTTATGTTTATGGCTTCTAGGATTATCTTGGTCTGGTTTTTGAGTTTGGAGTTTCATTAGGTGCTTGTTCTTAGCATTAATATTTCATTTTGTGCGTTTTTAGTTTTTTAAAACCTAAACACTTATTGGTTTATGAGACACACACACACACATATATATATATATATATATATAAAGGGGAAGGGATCTAAGTCGAGAGAAAAAATATAATAAAAAGATAAGATAGGATTTTAGCCAACTTTTAAATAGGAAAGAGAATTTTACGAGGAGATGCATGCTTTTATAAGTGCATCTGAAATGTGTGTTTGGTTTCTTTCTTATCATTTGTTTATTCTTTACAACTTTTTCATGCACCAACATACACGATCTTGTGGAATTTTTTCAAAATTTTTTGAGAACTTTTTAAAAAAAATAAATCTTTTTATCCTTCTCACGAATATTTGTCTTTTTATTTGATCTTTATCCTATATATATATATATATATATATAATCAGTTAATCACATCCAACTAAAGCGAAAGTTGTTTGGTGCTGTTATATTTGAAATTGCTATCTATGTCTTGTTCAATTTCTATATATAAACCTAGGGATTGATTTTTTTTAAAAATGGCCAAGACGATATAAGAATTTTTAGATAACATGAATTTGTATAGTGGAGGGTGCTTGGTGGGAATTCCAAGGTTTGCCAACAAATATTCTAACTTGTCATTATCTGTCAGAACCAAATAAACAAACAATCATTCATTCCACTCAAATCTTCCTTGGATCCTATCATTTGTGGCTCTTTCTTTCGAGCATACTGTATTTGGTGATAATTTAGATTTGTTTATTCATTTCTTAACTAAGTAATATAGTACTTGTTGTATATTATTAATTGTAGATGAGATTACATTCACAAGCTCAGTGATTTTATCATACTACTGTCTAAGAGCCTATCAAATCAACATATATATTCTATTTGAGGCTAGAAAATGTTATTATATGTTGATGTGCTATTAAATTGACATTTTTATGTATTTTAACAGATAAAAACAAACATCAAGCTATGATGCAATGGCTATATGTATTTTTTTTCTTTATCTAGAATTAGCTTACATCATTTTTAAAGCAGAAAACAATAAGTGGATTTTGGACTAAGATGGATAATTATAAACAATGCATGTCCCTTGTCAATTTTTTTATTCTAACAATCCTGTTTAATATTTGTTTATCATCTAACCGAACAACCTAAAATAAAGTAAAAACAAGTAAAAACTTCATTACTTATGAATATCTCAAATGATGCTCATATGATAAGTAACTCTTGACAAAGTTATCAGTGTTTTCTTTTAGATGATCAAATATACTGACTCTGCTAGTTAAATCTTTAAAGCCTGAAAAACAATTCTAAATTGAAAAACTGCTTAATTTGTCATTTGATTTCAAGGTAGTTATGTGTGGGGACATGATCCATGACATATATGTATTGGGATGTGTCTATAGCTTATTGACTGGTCAAACCATATTATGAGTCAAAGAATATAATGTGACAAAAGTGAAAGCAGGTGAATGAGGGTAATATATATATTTGGAAAACAATATTTACTTGAAAACATATGAGGGCACAAGTGGAAATTGTATGTAAGATTAGAATTAAAGTGTGTGTCAATTTCATTCATGAATCCAAGAAATTCTATTGAAGTAACAGAACATCTTCACATGGAAACTTCTTCAGCTTTGTCTCATTTTCAAATATGAACTTGACACTTTATTTTTCTGACATTTTTGTCCCTACTACTTCCCATGCTTCATTCCCTTATTTTCGAAACAAAACATACTATAATAAAGATATGGGGTAGTACATAAATAAGTGTGACGTTGTTCAAGCATGAAGTACGTACATCATAGGTGATATCGACTTTTTTTAAAGGCTATATGTTGGTTAAGAACTGTGAAATAGCTTAAGTTTTATCATGTTTATGTAAAAAGTGTTAGAGATTGTTTCAGTATGAAACTATGAAAGATTTTCTGGTTTTTCTAACTTATAAACAAGGATAAATTGTATCATAATCATTATGTCATGATTATTCTATGAAGTTGTAACTTTCTTGGATATGATCCGTGCAATGTGTTTAGATTTTTACGGATCTCCTATGTGTGACGATTGGATTTGTGCTAATTCCTGAATCTCTCCACATATGAAAGAACCTTTAATTATAAAGAGTTTTGGCTTTAGTTGGTAGATCCAGTGTCTTCGAAAAAAATCTGTTCGTCCACAGAGAGAGATTTTTTTTGGTGTTATAAATGCCAATGGTGTCGGTTCTCGACTAATGCTCTTCATTAAGTGGTGACACTACTGAGCCTACGAGAGATTGTCAGGAGTTTTCCGTAATGTCTTTTTTATGGACAAATATGCTGGTGCCAAAAGGCACCCAAATCAGAGTGTTTCAGCCAATTCACATCTTTTGTAAATGAAAAAACTTTTCTCGTTAATTTTGCATCATTTTACTTGCTATTGTTATTATAAAAAAATTATCGTCCAAAAAAATATAATTATGTTATGAATAATTGCGATAGTACCATTGTATTTGACATTTTTTTGAACGGCATAATAGGTATTTTTTTGTCTTAAAACTATAGGCTTCGTTTTTATTTTAGGATGTTTTAAAATAATAGTTCATTTTTTGTCTCAGTCAATTAAAAGAGAGTTTAGTGGCTAAGAATATGACATTTGATTGGTAGAAGAGTATAATATTCTACTTTTTTAAAGGTTTTGCTAACTACCACCCTTGGGGTGGTGTTTAAACTTAAATAAAAATTTATCATTAAATAAATTAGTATATATTCCATAATTAAACACCTTTATTCATTTAAGCATAGAATGTGATGTTAAACATAGAATGTTTGGTGTTCATTGATTGTTTATTTTTCAATTAAGGCATATTTAAACACCACCCCAAATGTGGTGGTTGGCAAAACCCGTCTGATAACAATAAATGTATGACAAAAAAGAGTATTAGAAACTAGAAAGAAGTTAGAATATACGAACGTTAAAACTGGTCAATTTCATATTTACCCAATCAAAACATCAAAATTTTATATTTTTCCAACACATGCTTTGAAAGTATTGTACTTGTGCATTGAAAACAAGTGTTTTGGGTGGAATTTTGATGCTTTGGTTGGGCAAATATGAAATTAACCCAACCTAAAACCATTGTTTCTCACTAGTAGTTAAAGGGAAATTTGTCATTTTGGATGTTGATTGATACTCTTATGTAATTGCTCTTTCCTATATATATGACTTTCAAAGTAAAGTACTAATAATTAATTGTCAAGATATATAGTATGTCTATAATTCTCCGTTAGTAATTACTAATTTAGTTTTGGTCTATACTACTACATAAAGTTCTATAGAACGAACTCAAA